>CABFWO010001378.1:136358-148056 GCA_902155825.1 Timema genevievae
GGGGGAGAGGGGGGTTACACTGGATGCACATCTGCCACTAAAATTTTCGAGCTGTCGTCTTCACGCCATTGTGTAAGAGAGAAGGAAACTTTAGGATATCTCTTTCTCTTTTATACAGATATAAGGCCATTTGCTAATTTTATGAAAATATGAGATATATCAATGTATGGTTAGTTAAACGAAATAAATTTGAGATATATCAATGTATGATTATTTAAACGAAATAAATGTGTTAATAAAATATTTGAAGAGCATAACTAAGTTCAACACTCATGACTTGTTTCTTTAAATAAGTTGATTTAGGCTAAATAGTAATACTCACTATGAGCCTATAACCCGAATGATCGTTTGAACGTAAGACTTCTCCACAAAGTTTGTCATTCAAACAAAAGTAATTAAAAGTAATGCGACATTATTTCACTATAGTTGTGCGTATAGCCCGAATGGGTAGTAAGATGCGGTGCTAATAATAATAACACTATAGCTATCAAACATTAAATATAATATGGTTTCTGAAAGAAATATACAAGCTGAAAGCCATCTTTAAATATATTGTAATATAGTAATAATTCCTAGAAGCCCTATAGCCTAAATTATAGTTTGAATGTAAAACTACTACACAAAGTTTTTCATTCAAACGAATGTAATTAGGTATTAAGTTTTAAACTACCTTTTTTCATTTTAGTTATCAAATTTTAAAAATAATGTTTCTAAAACACATTACCTATAAATACACTGTAGCATTAGTAGAATATAAATATGGGCGTTAGCTACCTATTTTAATCTATTAAAGATGTTATTCTTATTTGTACAATATTATCTTTAAAACTTAAATGTATATCCTTTAATATAAATGTGTCTTCAGTCAAGTAGGGTATAGTACTTCAATATTTTAAAAAAATCTTTAATTCACTAGACACACGTTTTTGAACAATAATATTGAAAGAAACCGTTAAATCTTCCTCTCGCTAGCAAGCAAATGACAAACTTTAGCGTCACGATTTGGTCCGTTCCAAGGGGTGTGTTTATGTCCATCCAGTAGGTAAAGATATCACTGATGGCGTCATATTAGCGCCGGTTGGTCAAGGAAGAAGGAAGTCTGTAGTGGAAAAGAGAGATACAAGCGATTTCAATAAACAAGAGTCAAATATACTTCTAATGGTGCGAGCTCTGGACAAATGTGATAACACTAAAAGAAATTGAAACAGGGAGGAACGAAACGACACACAATAAGTCACTAGGTATCGCAGTGTCAACCCCATTAGAGGCCAGCATCTTTCCTGTATCGTAAATACAATTTTATTAGTTCTGCTGTCTGCAAATTTTCTTTAGTAGTATATCTATATATTATTATATATTTTGAAACGTATATCCATCAGTTACACTTTTAAAACAATTCCACAGTTTATACATAGAAACACAGAAAACAGATTAAACCAATAAAAGTTGATGGTGAAATTTTAATATTATAATATCTAGACAACTACTTTAGCGCCTGCCGTGGTTATTCAAGGTACTAAAATAAAATAAAATTGTTCATATATATCCGACCGTAGCCTTACCATCCTCACAGACCTCACTTGAGTTATCTGACCTAACGTTCTAACAATGCCTGTGCAGGCTGTCTCAATTATTTTCGGTGCCTTTGTGCTATTGTGTGTGACTTACGCGTCAGCTGACAGCGTCCGATTTGCTTATGTGACAACAACCGCCGACGGCGAATATAAAGTTTCTTTCTCCGACGCGGGATCTATGCGAGAGATGCAGGGCGAGGTTGATTGGACGGCGACCTTAAAATTTGAAAATACTGTCAACCAGACGGGGTGAGTGCTCTTGATACATTGTTAGACCTAGTGTTGCCAACCCTAAACCCTACAAATCAGAAGCAAGAACCTCAAAAATTCACTAGTTTTCAGTATATGCATTTAAAAGTGCTGATAGATTATCATTATTATTAATTATTTTATTGAACGTAGGTGATATTACTCACCTCTGTTATTCCTCCTCCCTTCAACATGTTCTTTCTTCTTTGACCCGCCTCGGTGGCGTAGTTGGCTAACGCGCTAGTCGTGTTGAACTCGACCGCCGAGGACGGGGAGATCGAGATTCGAATCTCGGTCGGGTGAACTGGGATGGTTTTTCCTAAATGGTTTTCCACTCTCCCTCCACGCAAATGCGGGTTCACTTCCTCTAAATGCAACCCTCCCCATTCCTAATCCATTAGCGTAATTAGTACTTAAGCGTACAACCCGAACGGTTAGTAAGACGCGGTGCTAAATATTATATTTCTTCTTTGCTGTCGAACTCAGTTGTCTTGGGGTAATGTTCTCACCTCAGGACCCGATGGTCGTGGGTTCAAACCCAGCCGGGGTCGACGAATCTTTCTTGAGCGATAGAAATTCGTAGCACATCTTCCTTCGGAGGGGAAGTAAAGCTGTCTGTCCCATGTTGACTGTGGCTTGTAAAAGAACCTTGTAGGTATGTGAAAATACCTTTCCAGGAAAAATTGGTAGATCCTTTTGCTCTCGCTCATAGAAATTATCGTCTGCTGATATAATCAGTAGGTTCAGAAAGTGCACGTAAAATACTGTACCTAAAAAAATTTTTTTAGAAAAAATATCTATATCTATGATCAGCGCTTCATGTTTTGAGTATCCGGAAGTACGTGTTACACTAGTTAGAAAAAAAATAAGCTGTTATAAATTGTGTGTTTTAAACAGTGTTGCCAAATGTACTATCTGGATACTACTTTTGATATAATTTCACCACCTATACAATCCAATTTTAGGATATTTTCTAAAAGTAATATCCTGTGACCCTGCTATAAAGTAACAAATTTTACGTCAATTCTTATTTTTCTCATGAAAATCGGTGGGTTTATCAATATAATGTCAGAAAGTAGTATCAAAAAGTGAGTGACTTTCTTCAGACTAGTGTAGTAGCGCCTTCCTGACAGCCAACTTCTTGGAAGAGGGGTAAGCTTATAGTTATTATAGTACAAGGTTTTTTTGAAAGTTGTCAAGTTATAACGCTGCGTAGAAGCTTTTCCCACACACTCAGACCCCACCCCCGATCCCTTCAAAGAGCCAATGAGTGAAGTTGACAACAAACGAACATATCAGTAGATTTTTTAGTTTTATTTGAATTAATCATTATATCAATAAAAAAAGTTAAAATTCAGTAGTAGATCTACTGAAGAATCATTAGAGTTGGCAACACTGGTCAGCTCACATGTAATTAGACCGGCTTTTGACCGACTGTAGGCAAACCATTTCCTGCCAGAGGGGGAATGGCACACATTCCGATGAGTCGGGTTTGATTTGGACTGCCACTACACTATTATGGAAACTAAAAAAGCTATCCATCCATTCAATTCGAAATAATGGTTTTTATTTAATTTTAATCAAAAGTACCAGGGAGTAAGTCTTGAGGGTGCCCAGAATACAACATTCGTGAGGAAACACAATAACACTAGAAATTTATGTAATTTTGTTGAATTAATTCTCTATTCTGTCTAATCTTATACTACCTTTATATCTTCACCTACAACCACCGTGTAGTCGTTTCAATAAGAAAGAGCGGTAAAGAGAATTACAAAACTTCTTATCTCGAGGTAAATAGGAAAGCTCGCTACTAGTTCTCAAATATCAAACAGTGACTGTATTTGTTAGAGGAAACTTCTTATCTCAAGGTAAGGAGGAAAGCTCGCTGCTAGTTCTCAATTATCAAACAATGATTGTATTTGTTAGAGGAAACTTCTTATCTCAAGGTAAAGAGGAAAGCTCGCTGCTAGTTCTCTAATATCAAACAATGACTGTATTTGTTAGAGGAAACTTCTTATCTCAAGGTAAAGAGGAAAGATCGCTGCTACTTCTCAAATATCAAACAATGACTGTGTTTGTTAGAGGAAACTTCTTATCTCAAGGTAAAGAGGAAAGCTCGCTGCTAGTTCTCTAATATCAAACAATGACTGTATTTGTTAAAGGAAGGCTAATTCTAGAGCCCTTTTTCATCGAGCTTAGTCTCATAACTCCACACACGCCAATCTGAGACAGAAAAAAAAACTAAGTTTAATTTAAACATGGTATATTTTCATAAGTTTAAACTAATGATTTCAATTCAATAATTTGTCTAAACCAATAAGAAATCATGATTTTTTTTTTCTATTTAGTATTTCTATTTTTGGCAAAATATAAAGTTTCAAATAAAATTAGTAATTGACTTAGTGATTTCCCTCCCCTATATTAATCATTCACTTCCATATACTTTTTTAAATCTTCACAGACATTAACAAAATTAATTTTATGATATCAACCAAAATTAATGTCCATGCAATTTTTTTTTATTATTTTGAAAACGAAATGGTTTTTAAAACCCGGGAATTTTTCGGGACAATGTAGCAAAAACCCGGGACTGAGGGTCACTCTAATCTACTGGCATCACAAGGGCACCAGTCGTGGTGGCCGCATAGTCTAAGGCATCAATCACAAACTATACTAACTGGATTATCAACAACGGGTAGGTTGGAGTTAATATTTGTATTGACGGGGCTAAGGGGAGGTACAACTTAGAAGAAATGAAGCCACATTCATGCAGAGGTATATCGGGAGACCATATAGGAAAACTCGAGCCTCATTACATCCGTTCGCGTTTCGAATCCCAAACCTCCCGACGTCACATTGTAAAACCAGACAAAGGTCGACGCTTTAGACTGCTCGCTCACCAGTGCGGGTAAATTTTCCACACGAACCAATTCAAGTTCACAGGATATCGAAGGTTTATTTTTAACGAACTGCACCAGTGTTTGTCTGGTGAAAAAATGCCTTCAGTCCTATCTTGTGTCTGGTCAAGAAATGGACCCAAGATAAGATAACATTGGTGTCTGTCTGTAATTGGGGGCAAGGGGCAATATCTGATACTAGCTATAAACCCCCCCCTCCCTTTCGCTCCTCTCCGGGCTATCCACAGTTGTGTTAAAAAGATAGGGATGCCCAGGGGTAGGAATTATTAGGAAACAGGCCCATATAGTTGTCTAGAAAGAGAGAGGGAAACTTATTGAGGGACAACCACCTTTAGTGTACTAGTCGAGGATTGAAACCTCTACCTCCGTGTCATCGACAAAACTAGAACCCGATGTTTAGGTCGCGTGCCCCCCCCCCTTACTTCCTCCCTCCCTTCAAGGACAAGGATCTANTGTGAGAGAGGTGCAGTTCCTCTGACACAGTGTAGTGTGTATCTGTGAGAGAGGTGCAGTTCCTCTCATCCAGTGTAGTGTACCTGTGAGAGAGGTGCAGTTCCTCTGACACAGTGTAGTGTGTATCTGTGAGAGAGGTGTAGTTCCTCTGACACAGTGTAGTGTGTATCTGTGAGAGAGGTGCAGTTCCTCTCATCCAGTGTAGTGTGTACCTGTGAGATAGGTGCAGTTCCTCTGATCCAGTGTATGGTCGGGGCAGGACTTCCAATAGCCTCACAGTCAAGCTCCACCCTTTCACCCAGGCGGGTGTTGATGAGGGTGGGAGGTGCCTCGGACATCTTCACCCAGTCGTGGCTGCGAGTGGAGGCCCCACCTGAGCAGCAACCACACCATCCATTCTAACTATTTTAACGGGATACGGATAAAAGTGTAATTTTAAAGAAAGTGTCTTAGTTCCCGTTGAACTCAGAAGGAAAATGAAATATCACCCGCTATGCGTCTGGGGGGTAGCCGGCGAGTTTACCGAGTAGCAATTTTTCGAAAATCAGTTTTTCGAAGTTTAATTTTTAGAAAACAAATTTTTCGACATAGCCATTTTTTGAACTAAGAGTTCTTCAAAAATCAATTAGGCGAAAAATTTTTTTTTCTAAATTATTTTTTCGGAAATAAATTTTTTGAAATGCAGTTTTTTGAAAACCAATTTTTCGATCTAGAAATTCTTCGAACAAGAAATTTTTCGAAAACTTCTTTTTTGAAAATCAATTTACCTCAAATCTGTTTTTCAAAATAAATGTTTCAAAAAGGAGGTTTTCATAAATAAATTTTTCGAACGATAATTTCGAAGTATAATAAAATTCTAGCTTAGGTTAGGTTAGGGGTAATCCTCCCTATAGAGGGGGTGAGGGTAGGGGTAGGTGATTCTCAGTCCTCGATAAAATAGCTTCCGGAAAACTTGCAGTTCGCTAAATTGATTTTCCGAAAAAAAAATAATTTGCCATTCGCAAAATCGATTCTTCAAAAAATTTATTGTTTGAAAAATTCATTTTCGATTATTTGACTGTCGAACAATTGATTTTCGGTAAATTCACTTCGTGAAATTGATTTTCGAAAAATGTGGTTTCGACAAACATATCATTCGAAAAATTGATGATTCGAAAAATTGATTTTCGACAAAATTACTTCGATGGTTTTGTATTCGGTGAATTGATTTCGATAAATTGATTTTCGAATAACTTGTTTTCGAAAAATTTACCTATACCCGAGTGTGGAGGTGGTCACACAGTCTCATGCCTAATTTACACGAGTGAGAGTTGTGCGACCTGGCCGGCTTTTTAAAATATTTGTTTTTACTGTCCACTGCCCTTCCTCCACCAGGCAAAGGTTACTTACCTTAAGGGGCCCTCTTTAAGCTCTAACACAATATTTAATTCTAAACTGCTTCATTTCAAAATATGGTTCACGCCAAAATAAAGTCAAAAGATTTCAAAAAAGTTTTCATTTTCACTAATAAGTAATAACCCTATATTTTGAATTTTATTAATAGAAACAAACATGGGAAAATGTGACATTGGCTCATTTTCAACGACTTTTTAATCATATTAGTGGAGCTATGAAACTAGACTCGATGACATATTTAGCTTTCCTCTAACAAATACAGTCATTGTTTGATATTTGAGAACTAGAAGCGAGCTTTCCTCTTTACCTTGAGATAAGAAGTTTCCTCTAACAAATACAGTCATTGTTTGATATTTGAGAACTAGCAGCGAGCTTTCCTCTTTACCTTGAGATAAGAAGTCTCGTAGTTTTCTTTCCCCTCTTTCTTACTGACGCGTTAAAGGGTAGTTAAAAGTGAAAGGTGAAAGGGAGTATAAACTTAGACAGAATAGCGAAATAGTTCCTTAAAACGACACAGACCATTGGATTTTAAGCCGTGTGGCCCTACAGCGATCCATACTTTCTCGCTGACTAAGGCGGCCTTCAAGTTTTTACTAATGGCTTTAAATGTTTCTGGGACCTATCTCGATATATATATATATATGTTTCTTTGAAACACAGAAAAATAGTGACAGCATTCTGAAGCGTGTTACATAGGTAAGGAACGCCAGTGCTATCTCCAACTCTCCTCTTGCTGGTACATCTTCCCACATAGTTGTGAATGTTTGGTGTGGCTTGTGTGTTGTAGGTGAAACTGATCTACCGGCAGCTGGATGGATTGCATGCTGGGTACAAGAGGGCCAAAGGAAATACCTCACAGATGCTCAGCTACGATGATCTTTTGTGAGTAGCTTTTTTTTCTTTTTTGTATTGGTTAGCACAAACAGGAAATATGGTGATAAGTCAGGGCATTCTTTTCTTTCAGGAAAAACGGGAAAATGTCAAGTATTTAAATTAAAAAACCATGATAAACAAAGGAATTTAAATAACCATCATCAACATGAACAGTTTCCAGTCACTGGCCCAGTATATTTGGAACGTAAGCCTTTACAAAGTCTCATTTCTCCTCGCCATTTCTCCTCTCACCTCCACACTATTCTCATTTTTCCTTCAGCCACCTGTCCCTCTGTCTTCCTCTTGGTCTCCATTCTCCTCACATGGCCATACCACTTTAGTCGTTCCTTCTCTATCTTGTCCTTCTTAACTTTTCCTCTCAACCTCTCATTTCTCCTCCTATCCATTCTTGTCGCTCCTATAGTACTTCTCAGAGATTTCATATTTAATATAATCATTTCTGCACTGGTGGCTATGTGGGAAAAGGTGTCAGTCCCGTCTAATCCAGCTTGCCCGGTGATATAGAGACCTGAGTTCGAATCTCATCCAATTGTGCCAATTTTTTTTTCCCCTCCTTAAATGGATGCTCACTATACCTTCATAAAAATTCGGGTGCTTTTCATATCAACCTTTAACTCTAATTCCGCAGCCAGCCCAGAACTGTGTAATTAAAACACAATGCACGAAAATATCTGCCCACTGTAATCAAGTGTTGGGAGTTCTAACCGCTCGCCTGATCTCGCTTACAGGTGGCTCAACATTCAGGGAGACTTAGAAGACCTAATGGAGGCTCTGGATATGAGTCCTGGTGTCAAACTGCCCCTGGTACTTCGTGGAAGGAAAGGGGCCTCGTGCTCGGCCCTTATCAAGCTACTGGAGGACTCCTCAGATCTTTATACTGCCCAAGACACGTGGTCCAGGTAATATACTCTACAGGGGGAGCTACAGTACAATTTTCATACAAAGGGCCTTTTAGAGAATACAAACATTCTATTACGGCCAAAATTGATGACATTTAACCAAATTCGAGGAAGCTGACACTTGTAGAATTAACTGTACATAAATAGAGAAGCTTGAGAGATGGAAATGATACAATGCAGGGGGTTGGAAACCAGTCGATAACAATCAACCGGTTGATCTCGGGGCAATTTCCAGTCAATCACTTAAGAAATCTACACCGTCATTAAAAGTAGAGCTTTTTGTTTTCTAAACTCGCAAATATATCAAGTACTTAAAATTATATTTGAGTGTAACCAAAATAACCTTTATCAGTTATAATTTGTGGAGATGTAAGTAAATTAAATAATTTTAATATTAAAATACCCGCTTTGGTGGACTCATGGTCTAAGGCGCTACTCTAGCAAATAGACTAGACTGCCGAAGACAAGGTCGAGATTCGATCCTAGTTGGGTATACTGAGGGCAGTTTTCCCTAAATGGTTTTCCACTCTCCCTCCATGCAAATACGGGTAAACTCCCTTTAAATTCAACATTCCTTATCCCAAGCACATTAATGTAATTAGTACATAGGCGTATAACCCGAATGGATAATAGAACGCGGCGATTAAAAAAATATGAAAATATACATTTTATTTATTTACTTTTTGTAAAAAGGAAGGGACATAATTATTCAGGCAAATACTATATTTAAGGAATAAATATGAGAGGCATCGACATGCAAAAAAAGCAAAAGAAAAGCATAGAGACAATGTGTGATTGTAGGACCTTTGGTAAGTTAATAAGTGGATCGTTAAGGCCCTTTGAGCTTGTCGAGTGCAAGTCCAAAACCTATTTTAGTATCCTTCTGCGCCAACAAGAACAGATGAGTCCCAGAAACCATAGATGGAGCTAGCTACCGGACAGATCTTGCGGAAAAATCATACGTTTGGAAATGTAACTTTTCTCGAGGACGAGTGAAATTTGTATGTTAATATTTTCAACACCCTTTCTTATTTATTAATTGTTACATTTTCTTATTTTTTGTTATAAAGCTGGTAGTTTTCTATTGAAAAATGTCAATTTTATCGATATTTGAGCACTGTTAAAATAATTGAGTAGGTGTGCATATAAAAAGCATAACTTAATCAACATCCTTCTACTCTTAAACAAACTGTTCCTGAAAAGAAAATTGTTAGCATATCCTCGCCAAATGAAAAGGGCCAATCACCTTAAAGAAAAAGATTGCTGACCCTGATATAAAGGTTACGGATTTAGCCACAATCAAGTATCATATTTGTATATCTTAAAAATTACACCTTAACAGATTATTCAAACCCTTAACTTTAAAATATTTTATTCAAAATTTGTTCACAATACAAATATATTTCAGTTCGGAAATCACTTTAAAAAATTTAATAAAATATTTTATTTGTAATTCAATTAGAAAAATTTTCATTTTAAAATATTTTGTTTAGAATTTGATTTAAAACATTTTCATTTAAAATACTTGATTCGAGATACAAAGAAAAGACTCATATTCTAATGAAAATCGAGATTCTTGGTTCTGCTCAAGCTAAATAAACAAAACGGCCATTCGATTTATTCCCGCAGCCTGCAGTCAATGCTTAGGGTCTTGAAGAGGTACAACTTTGGTTTCCGCCCTCTGGGGAGCCAAAACTCCACAGTCCCTGGCAGGAGCGTGTCCTTCTCCTCGTACCCGGGCACAATCCTGTCCAACGACGACTTCTACATCACCTCCGCAGGCCTTGTCACCCAGGAGACGACCATCGGCAACAGCAACGCCTCCTTGTGGAGCCACGTGAAGCCCGTGGGGCAGGTCAGGACCTTAACTCGCTTCCGTCCGCCTTGATAAATACGGGGACTTTGCGCCAATATTGGCCACACTATTTGGCAGGGATTTTTCTTTTTTTTAATATCGCTACTTACTAATTGTTTGGATTACATGCATATATATATATATATATATACACACCCTGATTGTGGTAAGAAGTCTGTTCTAGAAGGTCTTTTATCCTACTAAAATACTAGGAACTATAAATTACACAGTAGTAGTATTTTGGTATCTGAAACCTTAGCTCAGTTGGTAGTGTGTCTGTCTACTGAGCTAACGGTCACGGGTTCGATTCCTGGTATGGCTGAAAAATGTATCATTGTTGAAATGTGGGTTTACCCTTTCACAGTGATGAATTAACAGCCAGGGGACTGGATGTTGTGTCTTTCCTAGTCTTAAGTTATATTATAAGGATTATGAAGCTACGACAGGCCCAGCAAGCTGGCAGTGGAAAATATATGGCTTGAATAAAAAACTGACCCAGGACACAGGCTGGAAACAATAATGGATGGAGGAAAAAAGTAGTATTTTGGAAGGATGAAAGGCCGCCCAAAACTGGTGTTTGAGCGATCTGATTAACAAAATGAAAATTAGATTAAAAATTAGTGTACTTTTAGAAGACCAGTTTAAATTATACTAAGACAGAGACTGGATTCGAACTAGAGGATATAAGAGTAGTCTGTTGCGAGGCCTACCTTTGGACGCTGGCTTGATAAAGAAATAAACATGAATATCTAACAATGTTATGTACTATAATGGTTTTTTTGATCTGGCTATCCATTTTAAGATGGCGGCCGCTCAAACATTTTTGTCTGCTTGTTCCGCAGTAACTTTCAAATGCGTGGGCCAATTTAAACAAAATTTTGCAGGGGTATCATTTGAACTTCGGCCGAACGATGTGTATACTTAGTGTTTTAATCTGGTCACCTGGTTTAATATGTGTCAGCCACGTCATTTAATAGCTCATTTCAATTGATCTTTAAAATAAAAACCAATTGATTGAATACCTAAGGCATTTTTTAAAATTTTTAACATATTTGTGATATACAAAGGGACCTCCATATATCGAACTTCCATATATCAAAATTCTCTCTGTATCGAAGTTTTGGTAAATCCTCGTGATATTACATAGAAAAACTGTTTATATATATCGAAAATAAAATTCTATATATAGATTTTTTTTCAAGCCGAATCGGGATTTCCTTCTGTAATGACAATGGTATAAGAAAAACACGTGATAAAAAAGAGAACAGAGATGTCGCAAGAGGATGAAGGAAATGTTTTGTCGCGGTGATTGCGACACTGATGGGTCGGGGTGGTGTTGTCTTCACACTCCTCCCACTCCTCCCCTTTCCTCAAGTAACTTTCCTCCTCTATAAATCAGGTTCATTTTGTTTTCAATATCTTCAAACCGACAGTTTATGTTTCCCCCCCCCCCCCTTTTTT
>CABFWO010001378.1:148102-162601 GCA_902155825.1 Timema genevievae
CCCTTTTTTTTAAAGGTATGTTCAACACATTTTTTTTCTTCTTTGTTTTTAATTATATTTATTAACATAACTTGTACATAATGTGATTTGTAGTATTCACTTATAATGAGTGCATTGATTAGGAAATATTTTTAAATACAATAGACTACACAATATCATGTATAAAAAAAAAAGATTGTTTCATATGTTTTTTAATAAAACCATTGACTTTGATATATGGAGGTCCGACTGTACATGTATTTTAAAAGGTTGGCCCTATGTAGATCTAAGCCTCGGACATGTTTTCTAGGTGCTGGAGTTTGCCCGAGTGCTGGTCGCGAACCGTCTGGGCCACTGCGGTAGGAGCTGGTCCAAGATTTTCAGTCTTTACAACAGCGGCACTTACAACAACCAGTGGATGATCGTGGACTACAACAGGTTCAAACCGGGGACCAAACGTTCCCAGCTCAAGAACAATCTCCTGTGGGTGCTGGAGCAGATTCCCGGCTATATCAAGGTGGGTGTCGTTAAGAGGGTGGGTACACGTCACGTCACGTCATGTCACTGGAGACAGTGACGGATGTAAAGTAGATTCCCAAAATAGTACATTCGACCCGATTTTACTGTTTACTCTAGAATACTTAATAATCAGAAATAAGAGTTCAATGTTGAGTTTAAGGTGGGATGAAAGAGGACTTGAGAAAAAGTTGAGTTTAATTTTCCTCACTTGATGATATCAACATTTGTTGAATATCTGTCGAGGGCGTTCTGGAATTTAATCACAACTTTTTCTCTTCATTTAAAAAAAAATTATCATCTAATGCCGCTATGCTCGTGACAGATATTCAACAACTGTTGATATCACCGTGTGAAGAAAATTAAACTTTATGTTTGTACTGGAGCAATATTTTATTTATTTTGCTCAAAAAAAGTTTGTTTTTCCATAAAAATTGCAAAAAGACACTGGCCTTTTTTCACGCCCCCTTCCATTCCACCTTAATGTTGTGAAATTACTCAAAGTAATCGTCTTCTCCGCCATATTTGAACTTAATGTTATTTTAAATCCAAATTTGATTAATTAAATTGCACAGTGAAAGGTAATACATTGTTTTAACAAAGCATTTATCAAAGTAAACGCTTTCCGTAAATGTGATACTTGGAGTAATTTTCCACTATCTTAAACTATTCACTTCGATATATATATATATATATATATATATATATATATATATAAACTTTTTTTTTTTATATAATATTTATTCAAACCNTTTAGACCTATTATCTAGATTGTTCTAATTATTTTATAGGTCATGTCGAGTTGTGTTGATTTTTTTCAAAAAGAACTCTAAAAAGATACACAAACCATTGTTTTGTTTAAAGCCTCCAACTTATCTAAATTATCTTATTATTAAATTGGTTGACAATACAACACAGATTTTGTTACTATCTAGTGTGTGGAATTTAGTTTCTTATCAAATCATTTGTCAAAATGATTGATAATATATATGAGATTAACTTTTTTTTTTATAGCTTAACACTACAAATGATTAAAAACAAACCTCGCTTCGGTGGTTGAACGGTCTAAGGCGTCACTCTCGTGTCATACTGACCGGCCGGTGATGGGGAGATTGGGGTTTGAATCACAGTTGGGTCTACTGAGGGTAGTTTTTACTAAATGGTTTTCCAACTCTTCTTCCACGCAAATTCGGGTATTGGCTTTCTTTTGAAGAAAATCTATCGTTACCGCCCAATCCCCCGACCTAGGTTTCATTATATCGGAACTCATCACCCAAATTACTTAAAGAGGGGAAAAAAAAGGGAGAAAAGGGAAATCAGTAAAGGATGATAGGACACTTGGAAAGGAACATGTTAAAGGAATAACATAAAGAACAAACTCAAGATATTGGTTTTGTTTGTTCCGTTTTATTTGTTTTCATCCCTTATTTCATATATATATAAACCTCGGTGGCTTGAGCCTTCAAGCGAGATATATTGACAGAGCGCCCACCGCCGTTAGCGATGATGGTGCCAACATTTGTGAATAGAGGGTATCATGTGGTCAGCTCGACGAACCCTCCGTCCGTTAATCTCGGTTTTCTAGACCAATGTTGCTACGTATTTATTCTAGTAGCTACTCATCACTATTTTAAAACTGTTTTACTCTCTTATAATTGTCAAAATAAGCAAAATCAAACTTTATCCTGGCCATGTAATCCGACCATTTAATCACATTTGAACTTAATTTCAAATTGTTTTTGATTAAAAATAAATCCAAGACACATTTAAGAATCTGATATTATAGTTATAAAATATTTTGTTTATGACGGCTTTTAAACAATAGTTTAAATATATATTCGAGAAAAAAAAAGATCAGCAATTTAGTTGATACGACTTTACTCCTTGATTCTTAGCAAATCAGATCATTCAAATTAATCAGCTTATTTTGTCAAAAATGTGTTTCCTTTTTTTTTATAACTCACAAGTAAGTACAAGCATTGACTTGTAGCTCTGTCTCACAAGAGAGGACAAGTATTGACCTGTAGCTCTGTCTCACAAGAGGATAAGCGTTGACCTGTAGCTCTGTCTCACAAGGAAGGACAAGTATTGACCTGTAGCTCTGTCTCACAAAGAAGGACAAGTATTGACCTGTAGCTCTCTCTCACAAGAGAGGACAAGCGTTGACCTGTAGCTCTGTCTCTCAAGAGAGGACAAGCGTTGACCTGTAGTTCTCTCTCACAAAGAAGGACAAGCGTTGACCTGTAGCTCTGTCTCACAAAGAAGTACAAGTATTGACCTGTATATCTCATGAATCCCTGCTCTAAAGCTTGTTTGTTTCTCTTTGCAGGCGGCCGACAAGACAGACGTCCTGCGGAACCAGTCCTACTGGCCGAGCTACAACGCCGCCTACTTCCCAGAGGTGTTCAACCTGAGCGGGGTCCCTGTCCTGGTGGAGAAATACGGGGACTGGTTCACGTACGACCGCACCCCTAGGGCCCGCATCTTCCGCAGGGACCATGTCAAGGTGAGGGACATCCAGTCGATGATGTCCCTCATGCGTTACAGCGACTACCAACACGACAACCTGTCCAGGTGAACATCGGGAGGGGTGGGGGTATCATGTGTCTTCAAGCGCTCCGATTAGTGCACAAATCGTCTTAATCAAATACATTCAAAGGCGTCAGGCTCACTAGACCTTATGGCTGGTGAGAGAGGTTCGAATCTTGGTAGGGTGTACAAGGGATGATTTTGATGACAATTGATTTATCTCTGTAATTTTGTCATCTCTTTTACACACTAATGCTGCTGCACTTTCTTTATACCACTCCCTTCATGACTATCCCTTGGATTAAGACGTTAAATAGGCCGCTTGCTTGAACATATGAATGAAAATAACAATTTTTTGTTTTGTTTTTAATGTTGAGGTATGTTTTTTTATACATGGAAGGATATAAAAAAATTGCCTCGAAAAAGGAAAGAAAGGTTTCCCTAGCTAAATTATGTTCTCACATTCACTTCCCAGTTCTTGTTTGTTCTTTGGGTTTATTGATCCTTTCACATGTTTTGTTTTTGGGTTGAGTCGAATCCACTATTTTACGAATTCGAATCATTTGATTTTTTAATCTCAAATTCAAATCTGTATTATTTTATTTTCAAATCTCAAATTCAAATCTATATCATTTTATTTTCTAATCTCGAATTCAAATCTGAATCATTTTATTTTCGAATCTCTAATTCAAATCTGAATCATTTTATTTTCGAATCTCGAATTCAAATCTGAATCATTTTATTTTCGAATCTCGGAATTCAAATCTGAATCATTTTATTTTCAAATCTCAAATTCAAATCTGTATAATTTTATTTTCAAATCTCAAATTCAAATCTGTATCATTTTATTTTCTAATCTCTAATTCAAATCTGTATCATTTTATTTTCGAATCTCGAATTCAAATCTGTATCATTTTATTTTCAAATCTCAAATTCAAATCTGTATCATTTTATTTTCTAATCTCGAATTCAAATCTGAATCATTTTATTTTCGAATCTCGAATTCAAATCTGAATCATTTTTATTTTCGAATCTCAAATTCAAATCCAAATCATTTTATTTTTGAATCTCAAATTCAAATCTGTATCATTTTATTTTCTAATCTCGAATTCAAATCTGAATCATTTTATTTTCAAATCTCGAACTCAAATCTGAATCATTTTATTTTCGAATCTCGAACTCAAATCTGAATAATTTTATTTTCGAATCTTGAATTCAAATGTGAAGCTTGTAAAAAATTCTGTATTTTAAAGGAAATAAAAATATAATAGAGTAATATAAAATAGAAATAGTAACTAAATGTTAACTTTTTTTCTTTCATACATTCAGATAAGTGTTAAATTACTGGTCTGGGTTTTGGTTGTAGAGGTTGCTATATAATTATGTTGTTTCTGAACAACCAATAGGTAATAGTAGAGCTTTACACCAAATTTACATTGAAATATATATATATATATATATTTAAAGATTTAAGTCTCAATTCGATATTTTCTCAAATCCTTGAAGATCCTTAAGGGTTCAAGGACTCTTGTTTATAATAAAGTGTCCTATCATTATTTACTAATCTCCTTTTAAGTTAGTTTATATCCAATTACTAAATATTTAGGAGTTAGAGTTGGGTGTGTTGTATTAGACGTTCTCTCCTAGGTTAAGTTAGTTTGTAAGTTGTGTGCTGATGCATATAACATACCTCAATAATGTAATGTCCCTGCTGATGTCCCAGGTGTGACGAGTGCACCCCCAAGCAGAACGCAGAGAATATCATCGCCTGCCGCAGTGACTTGAACCCCGCCAATGGCACGTACCCTTTCCAGTCCTTGGGTCACCGCTCGCACGTCGCCACCGATTCTAAGGTCACCAGCTCGAGCCTCGTACTCAACCTCCAGTTCTGGGCCGCGTCCGGGCCTCCTCACGGGGGCAGCACGCCCGTGTTCGACTGGAGCACCTCAGACTTTGGCAAGAGCACCCCCCACCTGGGTCACCCGGTGCGCTGGGAGTTCCCGCCATTGCTTCAGCGTTGGGAATCCAACATTGTCGTCAACCGTACCGCCAAGGGGCTCTAGATGTTGCGGCAGACTCTGTGTACCCCGGAGCGGCTATACATTATCCGGGATTTATCCCAGATGTGAGGTCATCATCTGGGAACAGCTGAGGAGGGGCGAGAAGTCATAATACTTTTACGATGGAAGAGTTACAAGAATTAGATTGTGTGGTAGAACTTTGTTACAGTACATAGTTTATTTGTTTATTTATATTTTGTATTTGAGGTAAAACTACTATCAAAATAATAATAATAATCTACTTTAACGGCCAAGTTAAGGCTACAGCCTTTTCTTATAATTAATATCACCAACTTATTCATGGTGGCTACAAGTTAAGGGGCATTCAAGTATTATGTAAACACCTTAGGGGGGGAGGAGGTCAGAGCAATGCTTACGTAAGACAGAGAAAGACAGGCAAAATTGAGGGAGGGCGCATTGCAACTCGCTGGGACTTGTGGCAACTTTGAGCAGCAATGAAGATGCTGATTGGCTAAACGAGGAAGAAACGGAGAAACCTATAGAAGTAAGCCAAAGCTTTATTGGCCTAGTCCCCCCAAATAGAAACATAATAATTGAAAGTGTTGAGACGTGGATTCAAGGACCTTGGTCATAGGATTAAATGGAGTTTAGGTTTATATAAATGTAATATTCATTTATTCATTAATAACATTTTTTTTTTGTAACTCGATTAAAATAAAATAAAATAAAATTTTAAACCTTTATTATGTGTAACTTGTTTTAATTTTAGCTGTTCAATAAATTAAAATTTATTGTATACCAGTGTTAATTGTCAATTATTTCGCAATATTGATTTACAGCTCTATGTTAATAATTATCAGCAATTTGTAAATTGCATGAATTTTTAATTTTTTTATCATAGAGGCGAAATTGCATGAATAAAAGAATGCTTATTCCTGTAAACAAAGGAAAAAGAAGTTGACAAATCTTATGTAAGTAAAAAGGGGGGGTCAGGCATTTGCTTATTTTTGCTTACAACATGGGGGGGGGGGTAAAAATGGTCAACAATGTTCTTACGTAATACTTGAACGACCCCTTAGGAAAGACAAGGAAAACCAGAAAAATTCGGGGACTTTTTTATGTCAGTGAATTGAATTAAAAATAAAATCCCCCGCTTCAGTAGCCAAATGTTCTAAGATGTTACGATCGTGTTGGACTGGCCTGTCCCAAGACGGGGAGATCGAGGTTTGAATTCCGGTTGGGTCTACTAAGGCTGGTTCATCCTAAATGGTTTGCCACACAATTTCCACGCAAATGAGGGTAGATTACCTCTAAAATACTCCCTTCCTCATCCCATTAGAGTAATTACCATATATGTGCATAACCCGAACAGGGAATGCTTGTCTATACAAACTATTAATTTTGCAATTAAACACAAAAACACGATAGAGTTTTTGTATCTTGCTTGTTGACAAAATTCATAGCCTAGAAATGGCATTCTGCTAACATGAAAAAAATAACTTATACATAAAGTTAATAGAAAAATGGTCATTCTTGGTGCTAACCAGTACATTTTAAATAAACAACCCGGTATATATCCACCATAAAACATTCAATGAATTTATAATGTGATCCATTTGACACTATATTTTCACTTGTTCTTTGTTTGTTACCGATGTTTCATTTCCAAAATAAACTACTGTATAGTAAAGACTTCAAAAATTTCTTTCTCGTTTAATCTTTTACTGTCACCCTACAATAATTACTGTATTCCTATTTTACATCCCAATCAGAAAATGGTCAGATTATATTAAAACAAAGTTAAATGTTTTGTAAAAATTAAAAAAAAGTAGGTAAACCCTTACTGAAAATTATTTACTCTTGGATTCTGTATTATCCGGCCCGGAATGTCGCTACTTTATACCGGATAATCGCGACTCTAGTGTATATAGGTGACCTGGCTGTCTGGGCGTAAGATGTCAAATTTCTCTATTGGGGTCTGGGGTTCAATCCTCAGTCCCAGCACAGATTTATCTGATTGCCAAACCCTTCCTTCACCTCTGACAAGACGTGTATTAATCACAACTTGTGAATGTGTTGAGTGCCAGGCCTCCACCGTGGTTCGGATCCCACGTTAAACTGTAGGTCCTCCATTTCATCTCACAATAACCCTAACATTACACATTAGCGTAAGTGTGTGTAACCCGAACAGGTAGTAAGACGCGGTGCTAATAATAATAATCTAGTGTACATGAAAGAGTAACAAGCTTTCAGATACGGCACCTATGAACATCGTAACTCAATAGAATAATGTTCGGGCCAGGTGTGGTTTGCGAGCCACGTTCTGGCCACCCCTTGTATATTCTAAAGGGAAGTGCAAAGGTTTTGATATCTTCTCATCTTTGCGCGCGCACAGAGAAGACACGTGATCCCATTTCATTGAGTTCGGCAAGTTATCATGTTCTGTGGTGCGGTGCACTTCTACGCGCTTTTACTGCACTCTGGCAAGCTGCACCCAGACAAGATAAGACAGGTGCAGTGGTGTAAGGGGAGGGGAGGGGAGGGTCAAGCAAGCGGTGCATTTCACTCTATCAACGCTGCAAATAATTTTAAGAGATGTATAATTATATATATATTTTTAGCGCCGCGTCTTATTAGTCGTTACGGGTTATACGCTTATGTACTGATATATGGTAATGGTTTTAAGGAAGGTTACGTCTATAGGAAGTCTACCCGCATTTGCGTGAAAGGAGAGTGGGAAACCATTAAAGTGGGGTAGAAGGGGACGAGAGAAAAGGCCAGTGTTTTCGCAGTT
The DNA here is from genome assembly GCA_902155825.1 of Timema genevievae. Lineage (NCBI taxonomy): Eukaryota > Metazoa > Arthropoda > Insecta > Phasmatodea > Timematidae > Timema > Timema genevievae. The sequence continues at coordinate 155,942 of CABFWO010001378.1, forward strand.
TTTATAAAACTTTTTGATCAAAATAAATAAAATATCTCTCCAGTAGAAACAAAGAGTTTAATTTTCTTCACGTGGTGATATCAACAGTTGTTGAATATCTTTCATGGGCATAGCAGCACTAGATGATAAACTTTTTTAACTGAAGTGAAAGAGTTGTCATTAAATTCCAAGACATCCTTGACAGATATTCAACAACTGTTGATATCGCCATGTGAAGAAAATTAAACTATATGTTTCTACTGGAGCAATATTTTATTAATTTTGGCCAAAAAAGTTTTGCCATAGGAACTGAAAAACACTGGCTTTTTCCTCGCGTCCCTTATAACCTCACCTCAAGGAGAAAACCATCTTCAGTGCACCCGACCGAGATTCGAACCTGGATCTCCCCGTCTTTGGCAGTCTAACACAAGATTAGCGCGTTAGAACACGCGGCCACCGAATCTGGTGAGAAAGGAGTCATTTTAGAGTTAATATCCCTGTATTTGCATGGAAGGAGAGTGGGAAATCATTTAGTGAAAAACTACCCTCAGTAGACCCGACGATTACGTGTTAGTAGCCACCCTGTGGTGGCTAGGAAGAGAATGTGTACTATTTACATGTTTTGATGTCTTCTCTTTTATTCAAATTTCGCTATATAGGCGAGCAGCTAGAAGAAGCTATCAGTAATGCCAACATTGTCTGAAAGTCACTGTTGTCAACATATTTAGAAATGTTAAGTATTAATATTACTATCACTAAGAAATATTATCAATCAATTTTAAAAATAATTCCCTAAGGGTTACAGTAGAATTATATTTTCCATAATCAAATTAATGAAAAAAATAGGTTAATAAATCCATTTTTTTGTTTAACTTTTGTGGCAACTACAGGTTAAATAGAGCGTGAAATTATACATTTAATGGTATTATATCCAGTTATTTATATTTTTATAACTGGCCTCTCATATCTTTAACATAAATAAATGGTTTATGGATGACCCGTGAGTTGAAATTTCAACGATGTTCTTGGGTATCTCCCTCCTACCACTGTTCCAATCTTTACGAAGGGGGATAACCAAGAATTCCCTCGAACCTGTCTTGTATCCGTCTTGTTGTGTCAGATAAGTTTATCAGAGTAACCTGGTGGCGGAATGCTGGTCCACGCACTTTCTGACCTTACACGCGCAAAACCTGCTGCAAAAACAACGCGTGACTGATAAAGTGCAAAGAAAGGCAGACACGGCTACAGTTCAATTTACTTAAGAAGGGTCTTCTAGAAAATATGAAAATAATTGTCTCTGGCCACCATAGATAATATTATACTTTATTATTATTATTATAGATATTATTTTTATTATTTTAAAGGCATTAAAGTAAATCTAGTGGATTTTCTAGCTGTCAGATAAGGTTCTTCCTATGAAAATTGGACTGTAGTAACTGTTCTAGCTATCAGATAAGGTTCTTCCTATGAGCATTGGACTGTAGTAACTTTTCTAGCTGTCAGATAAGGTTCTTCCTATGAACAATGGACTGTAGTAACTGTTCTTGCTGTCAGATAAGGTTCTTCCTATGAACATTGGACTGTAGTAACTGTATAGCTGTTAGATAAGGTTCTTCCTATCAAACTGTTGGGTTTCATTCGTCTAGCCAAAGAAAGTTATTCGTCTGAAAATGAGCCGATACTGGACAATAAAACCTCCTAACTCCCCCCTCCCCCCCCCCACACTCGCTCTTTCAACGAGTGTGACCCGTCTAGACGTAAACAGATACTTGTGTAATCTCCAAACACGTGGACAGGATTCAGGACTAGTGGTTAGAGTGGCTCACCGACAGTCTCGAAGAGTCTTGCTTCAATCCTGGATCGTGTAAACAGTTTCGTCCTGATATACGACATAATATAGAGCCTATGGCTGGTTGTGCATTACTATTCGATGTGCTGTCATAGTTTTAGTTAGTTTGTAATTCCTGCTATAGAATTAGTAAATATCTAGGAGCTAGGACTGTGTGTGTGTGTGTGTAGTATTATACGTGCTGTCCTAGTTTAAGTTAGTTTGTAAGTTCTGCTATATAATTAGTAAATATCTAGGAGCTATGGCTGGGTGTGTAGTATTAGACATACTCTCCTAGGTTAAGTTAGTTTGTAAGTCTTGTGATGATAGCCTGCATTTAGAAAGTTTACGTTAAATCGCATAGCAACAAACTACAGAAACGTGTCTCTGGAAACGAAATGTTTACGTAGTATTTCGTGACATCACCCCTGTGACATATACTGCCAGTCGAACTTTCACGTCCGATGATCTGCCTACGAGTCCAGGGGCACGCTCTACCTGTGAGGGATTTACGGACACACGGTCAAGATTACATTAGGCTGGTTGGTCGAGGATGTTGAGGCTCGAATCCCTGCGGGGTTTGTAAGTGTATTTCAACTCTTGTCCCACATACATTCGGGTGCATTTCCTCTAAATTCTACCTTCCTCATCCCTACTACTATAGTGTAACTAAGCAGGTATTAAATTATTTCAATATCAGAGTAATAGCTAAGGTATTATATATATATATATATATATTTTTATCACCACGTCTTACTACCCGTTCGGGTTATACGTTTATGTACTAACTACGCTAAGGGTTTTATGGACTAAGAAGGCTATATTTAATGAAAGTGTACCCGCATTTGCGTTGATATGTAGTGGAAAAACCACCCTCAGTCCATCCGACTGAGATTCGAACCTCGATCTTCCAGTCATCAGCAGTCTAGTCTACTGCTAGAGTAGCGCGTTATAACATGAGACGACCGCAGTGAGTATGTATATAATTAATTATATATTAGTATAACTAAGTATATATGAGTATAGTTAAATATATATATTAGTGTAAGGGAGATCAAGATTTGAATCTCGCTTCGGTGTACGTAAGGTGTTTTATACTAAATTGTATTTCACTCCTCCTCCCTGCTAATGCCGATACACTTCCTCTAGATCTCACCTTTCTAAGCTCTAACATATTAGCGTAAATAGTACATATGCTTATAACCCGAACCATTAGTGAAATTTTGTCTTTAAAAACATGAATGTTAATTGGCTGTAGGTAATCAATAGTGAGCAGCAAAATTACTAAAATATGTTTTACATTATCTATTGTGTGCTTACCCCCTCCCCCCCCCCTTAAGCTCCCATTCTGGCTGCAGGTGAGTTGCGGCAGTAGGAGTTGTTTACCTCTAAAGAGGCAGTTGAATGGTGGTCCCACATTTTTAGAGCCATGTACGAATTACGGCCCGGGCTGTTGACCTAACCTAACCTATCCTAACCTAACAAACCTTCAAAATTTGCCAAAACCATTGAATGACAAGGACTGAGGAAGTTTGTATATTACGGGGGATGTCGATATGAGACGATGATAGTTTATATCTGAGATTTAAGACAGTTTGATAGAAAGCTCACTGCTAATTAGGTAGACGCAACTCATACCTCTATCTCTCTCTCTCAAGTGAGTGGGCTAACAACTTGTACCTCTCTTTCAAGTGAGTGGGACAACTCGTAGGTGTCTCAAAAATCCGGGCAGCAGATCGTGCACGATTTCAAGATTAGGCTGCAACTCACACAGCCTATTCTTGTGCCTAAAGCCAATATTTTTAATGCCTATTCGCCTGCCTATTTTAAACATTTTTACATTGCCTATTGTGTGGTTTTTTTTAATTCCTAGCGTGCCTATTCTGGTATCTAAATCCCGCGTTTTTTATGCCTATTTGCTTGCTTATTTTAAACATTTTTGGTGCCTAAGAAATCGCCCCCTATTTATTATTATAATAAGCAGTCCCACATGTTGAATGGAGCACGGACGGGTAGCCTCGTGGCTGACGAGCCGAGTACACCCGAACACCGACGGAGACGCACGAAGCTATCAAAGTGTTTACACGCGCCAGCCGGGTTACAACCTTCTAATCAGCCCAGTCGTGTTGTGGTACTCTATGAGGCGACAGTTGAGAGAACGTTAGCAGCTGTCAAATAGGACCGAGGAACTGACCGGAGGAGGTTCCACGAGTCAACCACCCCCATTTGACTGTCGACGGGGATGTAGTCTGCTAGTCTACACAAAGGAAACAGCGGCGTTAAACAAGGAACAAACAACCCAATGACAAGGTAAGGCAATTAATAATCTTCTTATTTTACAAGAGAGATTTTTAGAATTGGTTTCCTTTTTTAACGACGCCTATTTGTGACGTCACGGCAGGTAAAGATTAGATTTCCCATGTTAATGTGTTTATGTTTCATTCGGAGAGTTTTAAAGATATAATTTTGAATCAAAAAACATAAAATTCTTAAATAATTCTAAAAATAGTCTTACTCTGTCATAAAATTACTTCTAGCATCCCGGTTAATTGTGCATCAAATATCACGGTTGATCGTATATCCACTATTCCAGTTAATCTTAATATAACAGCCCGGTTAATATTATATCAAATATACCGGTTGATCGTGTATCAAATATCCAGGTCGATCTTATATATAATATTCCTACTAACCGTATATCTAATAACCCGGTTAGGTGACCTGGTGGTCTAGGGGTAAAGTGTCAGACTTCTGTGCTGGGTGTCCGGGGTTCAATCCTCGGTCCTGGCACAGATTTTTCTGATTGGCAAACCCTTCCCTCACCTCTGACAAGACGTGTATTAATCACAACTTGTGAACGTGTGGAATGCCAGACCTCCACCGTGGTTCGGATCCCACGTTAAACTGTAGGTCGTCCATTTTATCTCACAATCACCCTACCATTACACATTAGCATAAGCGCGTAAAAACCGGACGGGTAGTAAGACGCGGTGATGATGATAATAATCCGGTTAGTTGTTTATGTCATATCATGGTTAATTGTGTAAATATCCCTATTTGATGGCCATGTGAAAAGTTGAAGAGCGTAAACTTTATACGACACATCATATGACTTACAAACTAACTTATTTCTCAAACCCACACACACACCACCCAATCCTCCTTGCCGTTCAACTCATCATTCTGACAGCCTCACACCGGTGGTCAAGCAGACTAGGACGTTGGTCTAGTTGGGTTGTTTTTCTTCTGATGACTGGGAGGTCGAGGTTTCAAATCTCAGCCGGGTCTACTGAGACGAATCTTCATCAATTGATTACCCCGCTCTTCCTCACCCCTGGTACATTAGTGTAACTATACGGATACGTTGGATGGGTGGAAAGACGAGAGTGCGGAAAAGTCCTGTGAAGCGGTACAGCAAATTCATAAATAATACATTCTTGGAAATGCGAGCTATCGAACCAGTGACCTTTTAACACTGTAGGTAGATGCTTTATAGTCCTATGTTCATAAGAAGAACCTTATCAGATAGCTAGAAAAGTTACTACAGTCCATTGTTCATAGGAAGAACCTTATCAGATAGCTAGAAAAGTTACTACAGTCCATTGTTCATAGGAAGAACCTTATCAGATAGCTAGAAAAGTTACTACAGTCCATTGTTCATAGGAAGAACCTTATCTGACAGCTAGAACAGTTACTACAGTCCAATGTTCATAGGAAGAACTTTATCTGACAGCTAGAAAAGCTACTACAGTCCAATGTTCATAGGAAGAACCTTATCTGACAGCTATAAAAGTTACTACAGTCCAAAGTTCGTAGGAAGAACCTTATCTACAGCTAGAATAGTTACTACAGTCCAATGTTCATAGGAAGAACTTTATCTGACAGCTAGAAAAGCTACTACAGTCCAATGTTCATAGGAGGAACCTTAACTGACAGCTAGAACAGTTACTACAGTCCAATGTTCATAGGAATAACCTTATCTACAACTAGAAAAGCTACTAGATTTATTTCCACGTGTTACCTGCATAAAGTCATGTTATCTGCAGCTCTGTCACTTTTGATAGATATTATCAATGCCTATAAAATAACACTAATAATATAGTACAATGTTATGTATGTTTCCCTCAAAGTCCCTTCTTGTGAAAATGAGATGGTATTATTCAGACCACAACGCTTACGGGTGGGGAACTTGTTGAGGCAGGCAATAGAGAAAGTTCAAGGTCTAGTGTTACTCGTCACATACTGTACAAAGACGTGAGTTCTACTTGATAAATAGGTCAGACTGAAACAACCGACAAAAGAATGTTGCATGTTACTATTTAAAAGGTTTTTGAGTAAATAAGATCACAAAATGACTAGATACTAATATTTTTTTTACGGTTGAAAAGTGCAATCTTAGCCGACTGATTATATCAACACACTACACATACATACAGGCGCGGATTCAGGGGGGGGGGTCAAAGGGTCAGTTGACCCGCCTGTGAAGGTTAGAAAATTAATATAAAAAACAAAATTAAATTAAAAATTATAGAAAGAAAATACAACACAAATATATTTTATACAAATTTTAATATTTTTACTCAGACATCTCTTAAGGCGGGTCCACACGTCCGTTATTCGTCCACCTTTATTCAATGTTAGATATAACCAGGGGCGGATCTAGATCATTTTCATAGGGGGGTCATAGTTACAAATAACCTAGTTACTTAATATGTTATATTTCTGTTTAGAGCCCTTTAATAATTTCTCATTTATATTTGATCTTAGGTATGTTTTAAACCGTGGTCATCCTCTCCTATTTTTTTAAATCAGATAGTTTTTATAAACTATTTGGAGTGGCCTTCTAACAATTT
>CABFWO010001379.1:0-36213 GCA_902155825.1 Timema genevievae
ATTCGAACCTCGATCTCCCCGTCCTCGGCGGTCGAGCTCAACACGACTAGCGCGTTAGCCAACTACGCCACCGAGGCGGGTCAATTTTATTATAGAATTACTATTATTCTTCTGGTATTTATACTAACTATTGTGACAGATGCCGATCACATGGATGGATCGTACACATAAATTTATTAAAGTAGTTTAAGTAATTTTTTTAACTGTCAAATGCTGTTCAACATTAAGTTCGCCACTGGAGGGGTGTGAACTGACAGGTAGCAGAAGATATTTATTACAAATTTGGTTGGAAGTCCCTAGTGTTAGCCTACGTGTAAATAAATATTTACTGAGTAATACTATATTATCAATCAAAAGTAAACGCTTCTAATAAAACTTCACTTGAGATTACTGTGTAATTAATTGTCTTTTTCGTAGCTTAATAAAAGAACAAAATATAATAATAAAACTGTTATGTTTTTGTTTTGCGGTTGTGGCAACAAGATTTATAATAGAATATGAAATAATAAATTAAAAGTATTATATTCACACATCTATCTTATTATATGCTTAAGTGTCCACCCAAATAAATAAATAAATAAATGGGATTTTATAGCTTAAAGAAAGAGCCAAACAAAGTATAAGATTAGAATGAAATATTTTTTTTTGTAAACAGTTGCAAATAAAGACAACAGAAAATGGTTGGAATGATTTGACCAATGGCCTTAGTTTTGTCTGGCTCACCATCTTAATTTGTGAAGAGAACGCAGCCTTTTAGAAGCTCTAGGTCATTAAGCATTTTTAAGTAAGCCACAGCTTTCACGCACACAAAAAAAGAAACATCCAAATAGTTATTTTGATATATTCTTGTTTAAATAATGTAAACACGCTTAAAAAAACATTATTAAAATCAAGTGGTTTGTTGTGAAAGTTTTGACTGCCAAAAGTAACAACTCAACATATGGTATTGTAGATCATATTTTTGGAGACTGGATACATGAGAGTAGACGTGGTAGCTTTTGCTAGTGGTCACTAATTACCTACACTCCTATGTTGAATGGACTATAGCTACCCGGTTGTGAAATATCCTGGCCTAAAGACCTACGGGTGTAATTGGACCAAATCTGACGACAGGATGTGAGGTAGTGTTGGGAAATCTAGTAATCTCCTGGGATGCTAATTGCGACCGAGCCCCAGCTTATATTAGATATAATACAGAGGTCAAATTTGAACTTTGACCTTTACACTAAGCTACAAGCACAAGGCATTAAATTGGAATGTTAGAAAACGTGAGTTAAGACCGGTGTTTTGGCAGTTTTTATAACAAAATATGATGTTTGAAAATAAGTAAGCTTGGTGTCTTTCTTGTTTAAAACAATATTACAGATATTATAACGTTAATAACTATCTATTTTAGTGGTGAAAACTTGTTCTGAAGTGCAAACTATTAGTGGAAATGTATGGGGAGAAAGTTTAAACATTAACTTTGAAAAAACTCTTTCTCTTTGGTAAAACTTTATATTAAAACACATTTATAGGGAAAGGCATTCGAAACAGGCATAATAAAACTTGAAAATATAATCATATTTTTTAATTGTTGATTGGATTTTACTTTTCGTCATTTATAAAATATACAATGACTGTACTTTCTATCGTAGTATTTAGATTCTTTTCAGTCATTTGAACACTTTCTTTCTTTAAAATAACTTATTCTCAATTTGTTGTAGTTAGTTTAGAAAGTGATGCCAAGAAGAGAGTGTTGAAGCGCTGAAAGAAATATCGGGTTGCCTTAGGGTCAAACCAGTGTAAAATCAGACACGATTTTATAAAACTAAGATTTGTTAGCAGTATACTCAAAATACTTGCCACCATAGATCTATTTGGATTTTAAATATATCTTGTTGGTACAAATAAAACGGAATGTATTTCATATCTAATAATGTAAATTTCAATTTAAGCCTCCCTAAAGGAGGTTTAGGGTAGGTGTACACTATTATGTTAAAAATATTTCACAACTTATAGTCTTAAAAATTAGGTAAGTTTTTCTTTCGACTTTGTCGAAATATTGGTACTTTGATCGACATCAAATTTGTGAGGTGGCACCTTTCAAAGAACCTATTAGTCATTTAAAAGCAGGTATTTAACGTGAGATTTATTAACCGACTGATTATATCAGCAGACGAGAATTTCTATGAGCGAGAGTGAATTAGCCTACCAATTTTGCCGGGAAAGGTATTCTCACAAATCTTCCAGAGTTATTTTTCATACCTCAATTAAGATGGCACCAACGGCTTTACTTCCCCTCCGAAGGAAGTTGTGCTACGGATGTTTATCAGTCAAGAAAAGTAAGTCAACCCCGGTTGGGTTTGAACCCAAGAACATCGAGTCTTATGGTGAGCTCTTAACCTCAGGACCACCGAGGTCAACCTACTATTGATATTATTGAGATTACAAATATGTTTTTTCCTTAGCACCAAGTCTTATTACCCCGTTCAGAATTTACGCATGCGTACTAATTACTCAACTTTGCTAGATATGTGGAAATATGGTTGACTTTAGAGGAAGTGTACCAGCGTTTGCGCCAAGGAAGAGTGGAAAATCATTAAGGGAAAACCACACTCAGTACACGTGACCGGGATATGAACACCGGTCTTACCATCATCCAGTCCATACCAACCATACCAACAGTCCAATCTATTGCGAGAGTGACGCCTTGGACCATTCTACCACCGATGTGGGTTACAATTAAGTGAATAAATCGTAAGCAAATCTGCGACGTCCCATGCCCTTCAATGCGCATGCCCCAAAGCTTGGGCTATTTCACTACCAGGTCATCAACAAGTAATAACTAAGTCAACTAAATCTTCAAACAGTAAACTCTACGATTCAATTTAGTCAAGCTACTGCGTCATTAACTATGTAAAACAAAATAGCCAACATATATTAACCAATTACGTTTATATACAGTGGCATCACTAATAATTTGTATGTGGTGATGGGGTAAAAGAGGTTCAAATCCTCTCAGTTTCAAATAAAGCTCCCCTGAAAAGGTTAAAACGTTGGTATTTGGATCGACACATAAGTTGGAAGTTTGTGCCTTTCCATGAATCTATTAATGATGTTAATATAGGTTCTGGAAGTGGGTAAAATGAACGAAACAAGGAGTGCAAGGAAATACCTATGGCATTTAGAATGAACGCGGTGAGATGATCTGGGATTTAAAACAATATAAGAGAGCGATGGAGGGAGAATTTTGAGCAATTGTATGGCGAAATCCTAGAGAAAGGGGCAGAAAATAGGGAAAATGTTATGTTGAGTGAAAGAATTAACAAGGCTGAGGTGCTAAAAGCCATAAAAATGTTTAAAGAGTGGCAAAGCTGCGGGCGTAGATGGGATCACACAAGTGAACCTAAGTGTGGGCACATGGTAATGATTGCCAGATTGGGTGATTTTTTTCACTTTGTGTCCTGGGATCTCGAATGTTCTTAATGGCTGGAAGAATGTTGTCGTTGTTCCTTTGTACAGAGGAAAAAAGCAGTAAAAGTGAATTTAAGTATTATAGGGCAGTTAGTTTGTTGAGTATTCAAGGCAAAGTTTTTGGTAAAGTTTTAATTGAGAGGGTGCATGAAAAATCTATGGACAGGATTTGGGATGTGCAATGTGGTTTCATACTAGGTAGAGGTTGCATGGACCAGATACTTGCATGGCATTAAGTGACTGAAAAATGTATGGCAGTAAGGACGAAAGTTTATTGTGCATTCGTTGATCTGGAGAAAACGTACTATCGGGTGAATATGAGTATGTTATGGAATGTTCTGAGAGAGTATGGTGTGGATGCATTGTTAGTAAATGCAATTATGGAGGTGTATGATTGAAGTAAAGCATGCGTTAGGGTGGATGGAGCTTTGATCGAATGGTTTGACACTGAACAGGGTGTTATAAAAGGTTGTGTTATGTTTACATTGTTGCTTAGTATATTCGTGGATAAGTGCAGGACCCGGTTTCTGTACAAATGGACAATTTGAGTGTGAGAGTGCTGTTATAAGCAAATGATGCCGTATTAATGGCTGAGAATCAAAGTGACTTGCAGAATTCATTAAATCGTTTGAATGGATCTTCATATAAATGTAATAAAAATTAAGGTAAGAGTTTTTGATAATAACGGATCAGGAGATATTTGTCAGCTTAGTATAAATGGATTATCCCAACGGTCATCAGGGTTTGGTTTAACAGGCTTGAATTATGTTTTGTTTTTTCCACGGTTTCCACACCCTCATACCATCCTCTCGGAAAGAATGTACGATTAGTACATTCGGGTATCCCCTGGGCAACGGTAAATTAGTACTGACTAAACTTTCCACTATTGGGCTACTAATGGTGTAGTCCAGATGCGCTATATATATATATATATATATATATATTGATTTTAGTTTGTCCTGATTTCATTATTGTCATGAATATGGTGGCAGAACTACTGTTAGCTAACAAAACAAAGAAAGATCGTTATAGCAAATAAGTATTGCTACTACAAGAAAATTACAAACATGAACTGAATATATTTACTGTATAAAGTGTATACTGGTGATTTAACTGGCTGGAGGCTTTTCCCACATTTTTATTGACTGATACGTCTCAAGTTCGAAGACTGTTTATGCTCAGATCCATGCATCCTGCATAGAAAGCTAAAGTTTAATCAATTCTTTGCACTATTCACTATGTATTGATTATGAACGCTACTATTGAGAAAATGTGTTTTAACATCTTGTGTACTACGTGCTATTGGCTATTAGCTGTGAGCTATAAGTGAATATAAGCCCAACCTAAAAAAGACCTAAGCGTGAGGATATATTCCTCCGAGTCAGTGGTGCCCGTAACGTTTATATTAATAAAACAAAACATGACTAAACCTAATTTTGTAAATAAAAGTAAATAATTGTATTTCATTGTTCGCTCCATACTAAGGTATTTGCTAAATTAAACGCACGCGTATCACATAGAGATTATATTAAAGAACTAAAACCCTGATTAACGCACTCTCCATCATTGGCTCATGGGTCTTGATTTTCTGCATCTTATATTCTATCTATCTATCTATCTATCTATCTATCCATCTATATATCTATCTATATATCTATCTATATATCTATCTATCTATCTACCTATCTATAATAATAATAATAATCATCATCATCATCATGAACAGCTTCCAGCCCCTGGCTGAGTCTGTTTGGAACAGAAGTCTCTCCACCACCTCTCTTCCTCCACCTCGGCCCAGTCCTCTCCTCTCTTCTCCACACTCCTCCTTACTCCCTTCAGTCATCTGTCTCTTTGTCTTCCTCTCGGCCTCCTACACCCACCTCCATATCCAACATCCTCCTGGACATCCTTTCCCTCTCCATTCTTCTCACATGTCCATACCACCTTAGTCTTTCCTTCTCTATCCTGTCCTCTTCATTTACTATTCCCTTTACTCTTTTATTTCTCATCCTCAATTTATATTTTTATGAAATTGGTTGCTGTGCAGCCCGAGATTTCAGCATCAAAATTAATATAAGCTATAACTAGAAGGCCTTTTTTTTAGATATGAAATAATATCTAAAATTAAATGAATTTAAATTAAATTTAATTTTAAATTTAACAAATTATTATTTATATTTTTATATCAATCTCCTAGTTCCCAGAATTTTTTTAAAAGTAATTTAATAAAAATTATGTTTCTATAGGTCGATCTTTATCTTATTATTTATTTTTTACTGTTCTTTCTGTAAATAACTGGATTGAAGAATAATATGTATTAATAATAATATTTAGCACCGCGTCTTACTACCCGTTCGGGTTATATGCTTAAGTACTAATTACTTTAGTGGATTAGGAATTGGGAAGGTTGAATTTATAGGAAGTGAATCCACATTTGCGTGGAGGGAGAATGGGAAACCATTTAGGAAAAACCACCCCCAGTTCACCCGACCGAGATTCGAACCTCGATCTTCCCATCCTCGGCGGTCGAGCTCAACACAACTAGAGTGTAAGCCAACTACGCCACCGAGGCGGGTAATTATATGTATTGTTTAAGGTATATATTGAATTTGTTCAAGAGACATGATAAGTCCGACACACTGTTATTTCGGTGCTGAAATATTTTATAATGTTTGGGCTTTTCAAATAATAAGCGTCTAAAGGAATAATTGAATAAAATTTAGATGACAGGGCTATCCGTTTGGTTGGTACACAATGATGCGGGGTCTATGAACTAACTTGTTCAACACTATATTATTCATAACATTTTTTTCCTTTTTTATATTAATAAAACAATTTGATTGATTTTAGTATCTTACGTAAATAAGTTTTAAATTATTTCTTATGAATGTAATATAAAATTATAGTTAGTCTTTGTATTGCTATGATTAGTTTTATCCCGTGATGTTCTCTTGTTTAAATAAGTCTCAGATTAACTTATTGAAATATTTATTGCTTTTCAAAGCTGCCAAAAGTTGATTCCAACTTAATTGTAGAGCAATAAATGTGGCCATAATCCAGAACATTAATAAATCAACTTATTAACGTAAACAAACTCTACTTTTAATATCGCTAGGAACCAAACTTTTACACCAATCCACGATTAATAAAAACATGGTAGAAACGGTCTGGAGCATCTTCTATTAATTACTATTCCACATTATTCCAAATTATTTTATAAATAAAGTCACGATAAAGGCAAGAACGGAGTAAAATATACAATCTGTGAACATTTTATCCATGCTCTAAATATTATACATTCAATACGATTGGCTACATATCTATTAGGCCTATAACAAGTTGATTTTATATGGAATAATTGTTTTTATTTTATCCATACACTTTGGGTGTATAATTAAATAACGCTAAACTCTGTTAGATGGCGATGATTTCACTAGCAATAACAGAACAGAAAGGCAAGTCTCTCTAATAAGCAAATGTAGTATTCTATGAAAAATATATTTTAAAATAATAAAAACTGTTATCTCGTTTAAAAATCGTTTCTAGTTGTTTAACGAATGACAGTTATGAGGTAATATAAAAAAAGTGTAAAGTTTAAAATATTCGCTGCGGACAGGATTCGAACCTGTGCGGGCAGTACCCATTGGATTTCAAGTCCAACTCCTTAACCACTCGGACACCGCAGCTTGTTTACAATAGTTTCGACATGGATATTAATTTATTATATTGCATTTTAAAAATATATTTTTTGATAATGTTACTATTGTAATTATATAGATACGAATATCTTGAACCTTAGAAAAATTTCACTACTAATTGTAGAGATTTTCACTGTCTGCCTTCAAATAATTATTAAATTAGAAGTAGTCCATAGAATATATTCATTTTGTGCAGTCCAGAAGTGATTTTTTTAAATAATAACTATTTGTTTAAATAATTTGATAAATGAAGTTAAGTTAATACCATCCAATGCATAATTTATTTAAATATGACGGGTATGTTAACGTCAAGGTTCATGTTAGTAGGGTAATTAAGGTATATTTTATACAATTATATATTAGGTATTCATTTTATTATGAGGTAAAACTATTTAGAAAAATTATAACTATGTTTACTATTCTTTAAAGATGTGGTAATCCGAAATACATGAAATAATCTCTTCTTCATATGAAAAATGATAAATAAATTGTGCATTTATTGAGCTTATGAATTATGATGCCTTTGTAATTTATGAATAAACAACTTTTTCGTTTTTATTTTATTTTTTTACGATTCTTAAGATGGTAGTCATCATTAGGTCATCAATCTTGTTGCAGCTCACTTTTTACAAACAAACATTTTAAAGTTTCAATTTAAGTTTTTCGGTTTTGGTTCAGTCAAAGAAAAATAAAAATCACTGTTATGTTTGGTTATTAATTAGGTTATGGTTCTTTTATATTTGTGTCTAATAGTTGTGTTGTTCAACATACCTGGATCAGGTATCCTAGCTCCTCCTTATAGCCTAGTGGATGACATACCTGGATCAAGTATCTTAGATCATCCTAATATTGTTTAACATACCTGGATCAGGTATCGTAGCTCCTCCTAATAGTGGATGGCATACCTGGATCAGGTATCTTAGTTCATCTTAATATTGTTTTACATACCTGGATCAGTTATCTTAGTTCATCTTAATATTGTTTTACATACCTGGATTGGGTATCTTAGCTCCTCCTAATAATGGATGACATACCTAGATCAGGTATTTCAGTTCATCCTAATATTGTTTAACATACCTGGATCGGCTATCTTAGCTCTTCGTAATATTGGATGACATATCTGGATCAGGTATCTAAGTTCATCCTAATATTGTTTAACATACCTGGATCGGCTATATTAGCTCCTCCTAATATTGGATGACATACCTGGATCAGGTATCTCAGTTCATCTTAATATTGTTTAACATACCTGGATCAGGTTTCGTAGTTACTCCTAATAGTGGATGGCATACCTGGATCAGGTATCTTAGTTCATCTTAATATTGTTTTACATACTTGGATCAGTTATCCTAGTGTAACCTTATAGTGGATAACATACCTGTATCAGGTATCTCAGTTCATCTTAATATTGTTTTACATACTTGGATCAGTTATCCTAGTGTAACCTAATAGTGGATAACATACCTGGATCGGGTATCTTAGTTCATTCTGATAGTGTTTAACATAACTGTATTAAGTATACTAGCCTATCAAAACAATGTTCGTCACAACTGCCTCAGCTGTCCTCTAAAATCGGGATGAATCCTTATCATGCCTCGGACGGTTTTATTTGATCAAAATGTATTTAGTGTAACGCTTAAAGGAATCGAACTTTTACTCACTAACTTAGTTACCTACCTAAAGCTCTCCTCTTTATCCTAGTAGGCCCATATGCAATAAAAATTACTACTCAATAACTTGGCATCCATTATAGTTCTTAATAATTAACGCTTCGATCGTAAACATACTATGACTCACTAAACTAGAAACCTAAGAACCTTAAAAATACCTATTCACCCTGATATCTCCCCTAAAAAAAATTAAACTTATAAACACGATTTCTTCGCTAATTTTTAGGACTTAAAACATAAGGGATTCGAACTAGAGGTATTTATTCTAAGTGTCTAAATAATGTTCAAGCGTCTCTTTGGTACAAAAAGGTTTGTAATTTATTGGCGTCGAGTTAAAATATATTCAATTACATTTAATATCATGCTAGATAATATTTATTTTTATTATTTCAACATTTATCAACAAAATGGCGAGATATTAGCTCATAGTTTTGTCAATTAAACATTTAGATTGTACAGTACATTATTTACACATTGGCTGGAGAAGAAATCCTCCCACAAGTCTCTTATTTTAGCACCGCGTCTTACTACCTGTTCACTTTATACGCACATGAACTAATTACATTAATGTGTTAGAAATGAGGAAGGTTGAATTTATAGGAAGTGTACCTGCATTAGCGTGGTGGGCGAGAGGAAAACCGTTGAGGAAATCCACTCTCAGTACACCCGACCGGGATTCGAGCCCCGATCTCCCTATAAATGGCAGTCTACTCTATTGAAATTGTGACCACATAAGCGGGTCTCCCACAAGTCATTACGCTATTAGGAATCATAATAATCAATGTGTTAAGATATTTTTATGTCTCATGGAGGTAAAGTTAATTTAATTTTTCCTTTTGGTAAAATCTGGATTTTTGTACAAAACAATACATTATGATTCTATAGAGCGAAACAATACCTTGGGGGGATGAAAGTTCCCCAGACCCCAAAATAAAATGATTGGGTAATAAGTGAAACAATATACAAAGATGATAGTTAACCCCCCATTTCACCCTACCCCTTCAAAAAAAGATTAGTCAAAACCATATCACTATAGACCTACTGCAAGTAGCTATATATGCACACAAGAATAATCGTTTCACTCTAGTTGGTATATAGTTTTTAATATCAAAAGACATATATTTTCCAGATTGTTATGATAATTACTATTTTGATTCAATATAGATTATGAAATTTTGCTAGAATTCAAGATATTCGCATCTATATAATTACAATAGTAATATTATTAAAAAATCTATTTTGAAAATGCAATATAATTAATTAATGCCCATATCGAAACTATTGTGTATAAGCTGCGGTGTCCGAGTGGTTAAGGAGTTGGACTTGAAATCCATTGGGCATCGCCCGCGCAGGTTCGATTCCTGTCCGCAGCGAATATTTTAGCAGGCATTTGTGTACTTTTTAGTGCAAATAGTGCTGGATTATTAAAGGTATCGTGACTGTTGGCGAGCTCTTTAATAAAGTGAAATATAATTTAAATAATGATCATGGATAGACACAGTGCTATTTGTGAATCAACCGATATTTACACTAGTTAACCTAACTCTAGAAATAACTCAAAAACCCAAGTCCCTTGGTCGTTATTCATCATTGTGAACGGAGTAACCCTTAATACAAAAATTACCATTTTTTTTAACATCCTTTACTCAGAAGATAAACGCTCAACCGTCTAATCTTTATTGTCAGCCCATGAGGGGGTGAGGGGCGGATACTGTATTTAAATACTAGTGATGAATCGCACCTTAATTACACCCCGGATAGCACCTAATTTGGAAAGGTGATACAGCTCAAAACAGGTGTTTCATCGTGGGATGGTTTTTTTAACACCTCGTTTTCTTACCCGTTAGGGTTATTAACTAATTAATTACACTAATGGTTTTAGGGTTAAGTAAGATTATATTTATAAGAAGTGTACAAGTATTGGCCTGGAGGGAGAGTGAAAAACCACTTTGGAAGAATCACTCTAAGTACACCCGACCGAAATTTGAAACTCAATCTCACCGTCATTGGCAGTCTAGTCTACTGCGAGAGTAGCGACTTAGACCATGCGGCCACCGAACCGGGTGAAGGTGTTCTATTTTATAATCTAAAAAAACAATGGAAATGACACCAGTAAAACCATTTGATCTGGTTACAAAATTGAAGAGTAACTATTTTAAAAGCCTCTTCAGTGGTCGCGTGGTCTACTCCGCTATTATCGTGTTGGACTAGACTACCGGAGACGAGGAGATTGGGGTTCGATCCCAGTCACGTGCACTAAGGGTGTTTTTTAAATAGTTTTTCACTCTCCTTTCACGCAAATGTAGGTGCACTTCCTGTCAATTAAACCAGCCAAATCCCTAAACAATAAGTGTAATTAGTATATAGGCGTACAAACCGAACGGGTAGTAAGACGCGGTGCTAAAAAAGAACTATTTTAAAATAAATTATATATATTGAACTGAACTCAATCTTGCTGTTGTCATATAAGCAATGCACCCCGGTAAGTTTTCTGGCTCTATCGTAATCTTATATTTAATATCCCTGTTAGTCGGTCGTGAGATGGACTCTATCGTAATCTTATATTTAATATCCCTGTTAGTCGGTCGTGGGATGGACTCTATCGTAATCTTATATTTAATATTCCTGTTAGTCGGTCGTGAGATGGACTCTATCGTAATCTTATATTTAATATCCCTTTTAGTCGGTCGTGGGATGGACTCTATCGTAATCTTATATTTAATATTCCTTTTAGTCGGTCGTGGGATGGACTCTATCGTAATCTTATATTTAATATCCCTGTTAGTCGGTCGTGAGATGGGCTCTAGAATTTCAGATGGTTTTCCCACTTTTACCTGCTGTTGTAGTTAGTACTTGTGTAGACACGACGTTTCCAATATGTCGCCACTCCTCCCATCAAGGCGACATTAAACACGTGGGCTAAATGCGTCAGTCTCATCTTGTCTGGTTTGCCGATGACAAGGGGGTTTGGGGCTCAAATTCCGGTTGGGTGTACTGAGTGTGTTTATTCCTGAATTGTTTCTCCCTTTACCATCGTGCAAATGCGGGTAAACTTTGTATACATTCAATCTGTATCAAACCGGCATTTATATAAATATGCGTGTAAGCTGAACCGGTATTAAGGCGCAGTGAAAAGATTTTTTAATGACATTTTAAAGACGATAGAATGGAAAACCATTACAAAAAGACCATCTTGGTTCACCCAGCAAAGGTTTGAATCCCGACCTATCCATTCCCGGAAAACCAATAATGTCGTGACTGACGCCTTTCTTTTAGCGTGCTCATTGGCCGCATACAAATGTTCGAGTTAGAAAACTAGAAACATAAATGAGCATTTTGTAACATTTTTGCCCTTAGCCCCTTCACCTAGCATTTTAGTTGGTAGCTAAGGCCTCCCACGGCTAAACATTTTATTCTTCAAGGGTGGAGAGGAATAAAGGGGAAGGGTGACTTCAATTCACAGAACAAAACAGCTCTGACAAGAATGGTGCTCATTTAATTCGGATTAAAAACGAGAGCTCCCTCATTCAAAAAGGGTTTTTATAACCCCCCCTTTTTTTTAACTTATAGTTTTACTTTCTGTCTGGAAATAATGAACGCTGATTCTGCCTGCTATGTCTGCCCAATTCTACTCTCTTTGGCTGAAAACACCACTTCGTGTCCGCAAAAACGAACTAAGTTCTTTATTTTTAGCGCACGTCATAAGTGACCGGGAGGGACATGACATCCAGTCCGGTAGCCTCATGTGTAGACTATTAGCCGCTCTGGTGGCACAGACCGTTGTCCAGGGTGTATCTACGGATTGTATCTACATGTCAATGAGATGATGTGATGATAGTGAATATGGAGGTGTGGGCCAGTGGGAGTCTTAAACCTAACTTAATCATAACTTACCAACCCTTGGTGACTGTTGGGATAATTCCCCCTAAAGCTCCACCCGGGAATCGAACCCGGGACCGCTAGGTTTGTGAAAAGGTACACCGACTACTAAACCACGGTCTCGACTACTAATTTGATAACAGCACTATCTAGGCTATTAGCATAGTTACGATTATTTCCACTTCTAAACAGTTTAGTCGTGTCATGTGTGTTTTGTGATTTAACCACGACAAAACTGTTCAGTCGTGGACCTGGGCATACATTCAATCAATCAATCAATCAATCAATCAATCAATCAACAAATCAATAGTCAAACTTCAGAATATTTAGCAGAAAGGCGCCTGGATATCTATCAACAAGCAGGACGAGCCCACAAATTGTACATTTCTTCGTTGCCGCTGCCCGGTTAATCAAGGATATATTCCCCTAAACTAGTTGTTCACTACTATTTTGTGATTGTTTGAAATAAATCATTGTAAAATATAATGAACAATTTAAAAAACCAAAAGAGGGGCGGGAGTGTAAGAAGACCTATAATATTCAGATACGGGAATCTGGTTTCATATTCATGTCTATGACATGAACGTTTATGACGTCATCAACAGGAACCGGAAACAAGCGCACATTTGTCTTTTGGTGGCCTCACATTATTATTATTATTATTAATATTATTATTATTATAATTATAATTATTAGCACCGCGTCTTACTACCCGTTCGGTTATACCCACTCACGCTAATGTGTAATGGTAGGGTGATTGTGAGATGAAATGGAGGACCTACAGATTAACGTGGGATCCGAACCACGGTGGAGACCTGGCGTTCAACACATTCACAAGTTGTGATTAACACACGTCTTGTCAGAGATGAAGGAAGGGTTTGTCCAATCAGATAAATCACAATTAATATACGCGTTGAAACGATCTCGTCAACGGACTACAATCAATGACGTTACAGCTACACATTCACCACACAGCTTAAAGCGATAAATCATTTTTCCTATAATTAATAGGAATGACGTTTGCGTGACTGAAATATAGACAACACTGAAGAAAAGTCATGGGTGACAAGCACTTATTGTCTCACTGTGAAACCTCCTATTTATGAGCTTTGAATCTGCGACTACTCTGCTTTTATCGCCACGTCTAACAGACTCCCGTCCGACTTTTATATTCACGACTTTTATAAATGAGATCCGAGCGGGAAAGATCGTTATTGTCACGTGTGGGCTCAGCCAATTGTAATCATGCAACCTCCTATATAATAACCGTAATACAAGATAGGATACTTGGACCAAGTATGTAAAATACAATGCTTATAGCTAGTTTACCTGATCAAGGTATGGGAAACTATCCTACAAAACAAGGACATCTGAGGAGTTAGTTATAATAAGCAACATTCTAATAAACTAGGAGACATGATTCAGATACATTATACATTAGAAAACTTGAAACATACACGTAATATGTTGGTTACCATTTTACTAAACAAGGTTAATACACTAGAGCTATGCTAAATACCATAAGGATAACATATTCTTAAAATTGAAAAATGACACCTGGACATGGGAGTCGAACCCGGGACTTTTGGCTTAGTACGCCAATGCTCTAACAACTGAGCTATCCAGGATCTACCCGTGTCCAGGGTAATTCTTCACTCATATTTTAAGGCAGAGTCTATGATGGACGTGCGGAAATCGTCGGCTACAAATATGTGATTTTATTAAGATCACGAGATATTAGATAACGCAGCCACTTTCGACTCGGTAGTTGGCCTATTGGCTGCGTTATCTTATAACTCGTAATCTTAATTTTAAAAATCACATATTTGTAGCCGACGATTTCCGCATGTCGATTCCCATGCAAAGGTGTCATTTTTCAATTTTCAGAATTTGATATTTAGATGGAGTAATCCTCACTAAAAAGTATAAATAATAGCTTTGACTATTTGATTCTTACCATAAGGACAAGCTAAAATATTCTAGCTGAATATACTTTATCACCATTTTAATAATTCAATATACCAATAACAAATATGTTAAACACAAGGCCGTAGTAAGAGTGGAGTGGGGAGGGGTTAAAACTCTCCACCCCTCCCTAAATTTGACAAAAAAAAATACTGCCTTATTACTGGGTAAACAAAACAAGATCAAACGAGCTTTTAGAATGTCGCCACCATTGTAATGTTAAAGTACATTTTAAGAAAATAGTTTGTGAATGTGTTCACTAGACAGACAACAAAGTTGTGTAGACTATGACAAAATATTGACAAATTAAATATAAGTATTATTGAATGTTGGGTGAATTGTGGAAGCTGGTAAGTCTTTGAGATTTGGAAACAACAAATCCTTTCAACTGGAAACTATTCGAACAGTAGTTCCAAGTACTCTCCGTAAATGAGTCAGCAAAGAAAGAAGATTTAGAAAAACAGTAGCAATTTGAAAACATAAGTGCTAGCTGTCATGGAAGTAGGGGGAATTTAATTGGGTGAAAGGGGGGAGTTCAAAATCGTGAGCCTCTGACATGATGTTAAGATTTAATCTTAAGCCCTAAGAAATAAGAACATTGTTGTTCTGTACAGTAATGGTGGAACTTTCTTTGTGTAAGAGTTAAGAGGCAGGCGAGAAAGTAACAAAAGTATTTTAAGGCCTCTCCTCCAGTTAATATTAGAAAATTGGATGCTCCTAGAATCAATTTGAAGTGGTCCTCACACAGATTTTTTTTTAAATTTTTAATGCGCTATAAGCTATTTAGAATGGTATTTGCCTGATTATTATTTGAAAAAAATTCCTGAAATTAGATGCCCTTAAAAGTTATTTGATGTGGTTTTCCACTAGCAAATTTTTTTAAAGTTGAATGCCCTTAGAAGCTATTTGGAATAGTCATCAGTTGGATTTAAAAAAAAATTAGATCTCTTAAGAAACTACACTCAATATCATCACTGAGGGAACTACAGGTCTTAGTGAGAAAGACTTTATCTTCGCTCTCTCTGTTAACTGTTGCCAAATCTCCTAGCTCTCTGTTAACTGTTGTCAAATATCCTCACTCTCTGTTAACTGTTGTCAAGTCTTCTCGTTCTCTGTTTATTGTTGCCAAATCTCCTAGCTCTCTGTTAACTGTTGCCAAATCTTCTCGCTCTCGGTTAACTGTTGCCAAATCTCCTCGATCTTTGTTAACTGTTGTCAAATCTCCTCGCTCTCTGTTACTGTTGCCAAATATCCTCACTCTCTGTTAACTGTTGCCAAATCTGCTCGCTCTCTGTTAACTGTTGCCAAATATCCTCACTCTCTGTTAACTGTTGCCAAGTTTCCTCGCTCTCAGTTATGTCTGAAGGGGGTGTGCTGTGGTAAGAAGGAGCTACTGGCAACCTTGACAAACCAGTGTTGCGAAACTTGTCTTATATTTGAGGGGAGGTTGACCAGACAAAAACGAGAAAATGGCAACACTGTTTCCCAATAGTAATCACGCAGTTACCTCAGAGATGATATCCAGTGTATCGAAACTAGTCTTCCCCAAACACATTTTATTTTAATTGAATACACTTAGAAACTAGTTGGAGGCGTTGGTACTCACTTGGATTTAAAAAAAAAGAATATATATATATATATATTGTAACGAGATTAGTGTTTAACAGTGGGACCGGTGCGCTCTCGTTGTTTACCCTGGATGAGGTCCCTGTTATATCTGTCTCCCTCCTTGTCTATCAGCTATGAAGCGGCCTTCTCAATTGTCTGGGTGATTAGAAGGGGCAGGGGGAAGGGTCTGGGTCCTTTTAATTCTGGCCTAGTATTCTAGAAGTGGAGAATTCCAGACCCTTAGCTGGAAACACCCCTATATATACACGGTCAGCGATAGCCTGGTGTGCTCAGTTCTTGGTTCTCAACCAGTGAGTCCGGGAGTCCCCAGTCCAAGTTGTGGACAGTGAAGTTAGTGGACCAGCGTGTCCAGGATTGAGCTAACGTGCTCGAGCGGGTTGGCGTGTCCGCGAGTGAGTCAGTGAGTCCAGCGGTCGTTTATCGCGGGTCATCATAGTGTGTCATGCGCGGGGACATGTGGAGACTTGTTTGGACTATACGAGTGATGTAGACATTTATTGTTATTGTGAACTACTTTTTTAATGAACATTTTTGTGACTATTTTTAATACTTGGATAGTTATTATGTATTTTATAGTTGTTAATTTGTTTAGTTAGTTTAATTCTATTTTCATGTGTTCTTATTGGTTGATTAATTTACAGACTTGATAAATACGCTTTTTATTTTATTTAATGAATTGTTTAGTTGTAATTAATTTAGATGTATAGTTAATCAGTGTGTGTATATATGTTTTAGTTTTTATTGTCAAAACCTTGAATATTCCGTGGGAGTTTTCATTCGTGTTTAGTTAGCAACCCACTCCAGTATCCTTAAAAGAACTCGTGGTTCGCACGGTGACGTGTGACAAGCCTCCGTGACCCTGCCAGGTCACGCGCGCCCTACGTTACAATATTATATTCATACAGAAGCACTCCAGTGGAGTGGCCCTTTGACGGGTATTTCTTTTAAAAGTCTTATGCCTCTATAAGCCATTTAGAGGGATATTCATCTGTAATTTTTTTTATGCTGGTGGGATACAGATTGAATGTATACAAAGAGTACCCGCATTTTCACGATGGTAAAGGGAAAAAAATTCAGGAATAAACACACTCAGTACACCCAACCGGAATTTGAGCTCCAAACCCCCTTGCCATCAGCAAACCAGACAAGATGAGACTGACGCATTTAGCCCACGTGTTTAATGTCACCTTGATGGGAGGAATGGTGACATATTGGAAACGTCGTGTCTACACAAGTACTACCTACAACAGCAGATAAAAGTGGGAAAACCATCTGAAATTGTAGAACCCATCTCACGACCGACTAACAGGGATATTAAATATAAGATTACGATAGAGTCCATCCCACGACCGACTAACAGGGATATTAAATATAAGATTACGATAGAGTCCATCTCACGACCGACTAACAGCGATATTAAATATAAGATTACGATAGAGCCCATCTCATGACCGACTAACAGCGATATTAAATATAAGATTACGATAGAGCCAAAAAACTTACCGGGGTGCACTACTTATATGACAACAGCGAGATTGAATTCAGTTCAATATACATCTTTTATTTTAAAATAGTTCTTTTTTAGCATCGCGTCTTACTACCCGTTCGGGTTGTACGCCTATATACTAATTACACGTATGGTTTAGGGATTTAGCTGGTTTAATTGACAAGCAGTGCATCTACATTTGCGTGAAAGGAGAGTGAAAATCTATTTTTAAAACACCCTTAGTGTACATGACTGGGATCGATCCCCAATATCCTCGTCTCCGGCAGTCTAGTCCAACACGAGAATAGCGGATTAGACCACGCAACCACCGAAGCGGCTTTTAAAATAGTTACTTTTCAACTTTGTAACCAGATCAAATAGTTTTACTGGTGTCATTTCCATTGTTTTTTTAAATTAGAATATAGAAAACTCTCACCCGGTTCGGTGGCCGCATGGTTTAAGTCGCTATTCTCGCAGTAGACTAGACTGCCAATGACGGTGAGATTGAGTTTCCAATTTCGGTCGGGTGTATTTAGAGTGATTCTTCCAAAGTTGTTTTTCACTCTCCTTCCAGGCCAATACTTGTACACTTCCTATAAATTATATTTCACTTTATTAAAGAGCTCGCCAACAGTCACGATACCTTTAATAATCCGGCACTATTTGCACTAATAAGTACACAAATGCCTGACATAAAACACAACAACACTAGAAAATAAAACAATCATAGCTAAGTAATGACACAAATAGTCACAACGAGATAATACAAATAATAATAACAATATTAATAAAGAGAAGTAGTGAAGATAAATCGGAAATGATTTCGATTAAAAAAATAAAAAACAGTAAGAAGGATAATGCAAATTTAGATAATAGAAATAGAACATGTACTGATTTAATGAGTGATAGAGAGTTCCTTAAATAACTCTCTGAATTTGGCTCTTATTTTGTTGTAATAATAATAATAATAATAATAATAATAATAATAATGATTATTATTATTATTATTATTATTATTATTATTACTATGATAATTATTATTATTATTATCACAAAAAACCTACCGTATTATTAATCACATTAAACACTCATAATATATTTTATTCATTTATTTAAATTATTTAACGTGAACGTTTTGAGCCGACTGATTATATCAGCACACGAAAATGTCTATGAGCGAGAGTGAAAGGACCACCAATTTAGTCAGGTAAGGTATTTTCACATACCTTCCAGGGGTATTTTACATGCCACAATCAACGTGGGACGGACGGCTTTACTTCCCCTCTGAAGGAAGTTGTGATTTTTATCGTTTATTAAAAATCCGTTGGTCCCAGCTGGGTTTGAATCCACGGACACCGGGTCCTGAGGCGAGCACTTTACCCCAAGACTACCAAGGTCAACCTCTTCTTACATATATTGAGACAAAAATATTCATAAATCTTTAGAAACATTTCAAATTAAAAAAATCGGTTGTTTGTAAGCTACCCTCAAAATATTTTTATTTATAATATATATATATATATATTTATAATATATATATATATACATATATTCCTATTTGTCATCATCAACAATTATCGTATACCTATTTTTTTTACTAAATCATCAAAGCAATTTTCTAAAAATTTTGAATGTTAAAATTTTTTTTATGAATATACTGCCCTTAAATTAATATATTTAGAAAAATCAACATATATTATTGTTTCTAATTCAAAAGAAATAGTAGTCAAATACGAATTTTGAATAAAATCTTTTTTTTATAAGAAAATTAAGTGTATACAACTCTTCATATTATAAAACACTCATGATGCCCATTTGGAATCAAACACTTAAAGCAATTTTTTGAATATTTCAATTTGGTAAAAATAACCAGTAATTAGTAAACTACCCTTTAACGGATTTTCATTGGAAAAACCAGTATATACTATACACTGTTTTTTTTTGGTTAAATACTGTCTAGATATACATTTTAAATAAAATTTCAAAGGTCAAGATCAAAATAAAATAATAATCCTGAATATTAGCCATATCATATCTAAACATTAAGTTTGATTAAAATCTCTCAAACTGTTTCGATTCCAGGTCTAAGGACAGACAAAATTGTAGAATCCACTTTTTGTGTCCTGTATCACATAAAAATTAAAAATTCATTGTAATCTCGAGGTTGAAAATTCGGCTGCAGGTGAGTTGCGGCCGCACGAGTTGTTTACCTCTAAAGAGACAGTTGAATTACGGCCCCACATTTTTAGAGCCAAATACGAATTGCAGCCCGGGTTGTTGACATAACCTAACCTAAACTAACCTTCAAGTTTTTGCCAAAATTATTGAACGACAAGAACTGAGGAGGTTTGGATATTACGAGGGATGTCTACATGAGACGATTATAGTTTCTATTTGAAATTTAATACACGATTCCAAGATTAGGCCGCAACTCACCTACACAGGAAAATTCTCACGATCACAATACTTTTTCTTTATATGAGAAAGTAAAAATATCTAAAAAATGTAACATTTAAATCTCGTTATATACCTAATAAGATGTTTGACTAATCATATTCTTGAAACCATTACATTTATTCTGACGCACAAAGTATGTTATTAGTTTTCTAAGAGCTACATCTTATAATAGCTCGAGAGTTGTCAAGTTGCTGTAACTTCAATCATTCTTTTGTACCTGAGCTACCTTGCGGCATAATAGAATAAGAGCAGACTTGTGTTCTCGGCTAATTAGTCTCTTTAATTGGAGAGGAGGTAGACAAGCATATTCTGCTTTTATCATTAATATTATTATTATTACTACTACTACTGTCTTGTGCTTCAAATAAGAATCTTCTTCGTCACGTCACTACACGATTCTTTCAGAGATACTTCAAAGTGGGTAGGGTTGGGAACCCCCAATTAAATTAGTAAGCAAAGTAATATTACCCACATTGGTGGTCAAAAAGGCTCAGGTGTGATGGAGTGCTGGTGATGGGAATGTCGGGATTAGAATCTCAATCGTTTGTACTGAATGTGGCTTTGATTAAATGGTTTTCCACGTTACCTCTACGAAAATGGGGGTACATTTCCCCTGAATTACACTTTCTTCATCATTAGTGTAAAAAAGTGTTTCTAGAAAGTAATATTTCGTGATATTTTAATAAGGTTTGGTTGTTTTAATAGGCTCCGGTCTAGAAAACTGAGATTAACGGCTTAAGGGTTTGTTGTGCTGACCACATGACACCCTCTATCCGCTGATGTTGACACTCTCTTCGCTAACATACGGCAGATGCTCAGTCGGTATGGCTCGATTGCGGCCTGACGGATCGGTTCTGCTGAGGCTGTTAGGTTTATCCTGATGGCATTTACCACACTTTCCCCAATAGAATATTGCTCTGCGTTTTCTTAAAATTCATCCTTCTCAACCTTTCCTTTAAGGACGTTGCCTACCTGTTACGTCACGGCAGCTCAAAATAGGATTTCCCACGTTGATGAATTAAAGTTTTACTCAGCGAGTTTTAAACTTTGAAACAAAAACCATCAATTCTTAAATAATTCTAGAAATAGTCATAGAGTGTCACACAATTACTATATTTATCTTTAAGTGGTTTTTTTGTAAACGTATTTTTTTATAAATCCTCTACAACTTAGGCTATTTTGCTTGGTCACGTAAACGGCCTGTAGGAATATTCCTGCCAGGATATAGATTATAAAAGTCCATGGTAGCATATGTCTATCTAGAAAAATAAACAAGAAAAAGGTAATTTTAAAAAGTAAGTCAATGTTTTCAAGGCGCAAATATTAAAGTAACTGTGTAAACTCGTCAGAGGAAGAGGGAAAAGGTTATCAGAATATCGACAAGAGCCCTCTCAGTGCATCTCATTTCCTTCCCTCTCTTTCTTTTTAGTACAATGCCGTCCAAGTGTGGTGGTGATTAGACTGCTTGAGTGCGTCAAGTTAGAATGCAACCCGCTTCGCAAAATAGCTTTGAAATCTCCCAAGTAGGCAAACAACGTCGTTGAGTTAAATAGTGTAAGTCAGCGATAGGTAGTTTTTGCACTATAACCTACAAATAAAAATTCTGGGGGTACATTTCATTTTAATTTATTTGAGGTATTTAACACGCAATTAATGGACCGAATGATCACATACACACATGAATTTTTAACTAATTTAAATTTATAACAGACACATCATCCAGTCCCAGTCCTTAATTCATCACTTTGTAAGGGAAAACACACATTTCACAAAAAAAATTTCTTGCCATGGCAGGAATCGAACCCGGGACCCTTAGTTCAGTAGACAGACAAACTACCATCTTCTGGGGGATATTAACTTTAACTTTGTTAAATAACGAAGCTTTGCACAGGTCCCACGAGGGATTGAACCGGGGTTTGTCAGAACTATATTCGGCTTCTTTAATGACTGACTCGGATATAATTTAAAAAAAACTAGAAACTAGTTAAGTCACATCAATATTTATTCCGGAATCAATAAAAAGGCTTGAAAATCATTTTATCCATTGAGGGTAGGGGTTTGTACTATCGACTTTAGACTGGAGTTCAATTCCTACTGAGTGCACTAAGGACTTTTTATCTAATAATACTTTCCCTTTTTAACCAAGTGAATTCTGGTAGCTTTTCTTAATAATCCCCCTCCTTATCCTGAGTCTTTAGATAGTTGTGAGAGCTAAAGATAGTTTGTCAGATACTAACTATGTAAAAAAAAGTATTGTTTTACGTGTACATTCCAAAAATCCTGACCCCGTAGATATGTCGAATAAAATATACACATAGTCTACGAGTGTTATTAAAAATTTACTGAAACAACGTTATAAGATACAGTCATTATTCTAACTATTTTATTGCACTTTCAACACTTTTTAAAATAAGTTCTTGTTCTATTTTATTTTTAAATGACTATATTTAACACATAAGTATTTTTTTTTAGTTCCGTGTCTTACTACCCGTTCGGGTTATACTCTAATTAGGCTAATGGTTACAGGGATTATGAAGGTTATATTTAGAGGAAATGTATTTGCATTTACATAGAGGTGGAGTTAAACACCATTTTGGAAAAATCACCCTCAGTAAACAGACCAAGATTCGAACCTCAATCTTCCCGTCACCGCCAGTCTAGTCTACTCCAAGAATATCGCGTTAGACCATGCGGCCACCGAAGCGGATCACATGATCTATTAGAAGCCTAATGTAAGTGTAATAGGTGAGAAGTTGATAATAAACACCCCTGAATTAGCCTGGAGAGAACATAGTAATGTCACAGTACATGTACTGTACATCACAAGTCGATTACCACCTCAATCAGATCTGACTAGGGTTCGAACCCCAATATCCTCGCCAACAACGACATTGTATAGTGCAAGTCTATACCATAAACTAGGTGGAGAGAACTTTCCTATTCCTGGCACAGTGTTGCTGTAAAACAATGTTGTGGACAGCATTCTGTCCCTAGTTTAATCGAACAGTTGCTGTAAAACAATGTTGTGAACATCATTGTGTCCCTAGTTTCATCAAATAGTTGCTGTAAAACAATGTTGTGAACAGCATTCTTTCCCTAGTTTCATCAAATAGTTGCTGTAAAACAATGTTGTGAACAGCATTCTTTCCCTAGTTTCATCAAACAGTTGCTGTAAAACAATGTTGTGAACAGCATTATATCCCTAGTTTCATCAAACAGTTTTTGTATTCTTTTTGTGTGCATGCCATCATCGACTAATTTTAATTTAATTTTTCATCGTGTCTTACCAACCGTAAGGTAGGAGAGAGGAAGGTAGAATTTAGAAGCAATTACTCGCATTTGCACGGAGGTAGAATGGGAAATTATCTGGTATAAAACACCCTCTTTACACCCGTTCTGGGTTCAGATTCCAACCCCCCGTCATCCCTAGCCAAACTAGATGAGCTTGACATTTAGTACAGTCTATTAAGAGGACAAATAACTCTGCTCATAAAGTTATTAATAGCTACAAAGTGTTTTTTAATTGTATTAAATTCTCTTTATAAGTGCGAGTCTAACCAAATTAGTTTGTATTTAATTAGAAAACCATATTAGTAAACTCGCCCCTGTGTCCCCTGACTTTAGGTTCAGTTTTGCTTGCCATGTTGATAAGGCTCATAATCGCATAGTTTTTTTGTTGTATTACTCTGTCGATAAATTGTTGTGTGGAGTCTGATTTTTAAAAATTGTTTCTCATTTAATTAGTTCAAATGTATATTTGTTTACTATACTAATATTGGTCAACAAGAGGTTCGTAACTTTCACTCTGCAATGCGACCTTATAAAGAAAGGCCTCGTTAAGATTAGGGACTTTGTAATGCAAGCAGATAACATTGTGAACAAAGGGGAAGTATTGTCCGAGTATCACATTCGAAAACTATCTTTGTTCGAAAAGGAAGTTGAGTCCAAACGTAATGAGTTTGAAGTGCTGTTATCTAAGATTGTTTCGGAAGAAATTGAAGATTACAATGATGATATTGTAATTCAGAATCAAGACGAAATATTTGAATTACATACGTTTTTAAGTTGTAGTATAACAATGTTACTTCCCACTCCTGAACCTCAACTGGACGATTCAAGTCACTCCGCGCCTAGTGGGTCTTTGGTTCCATCTACGTCCATACGCTTACAGAAAATCGAACTACCAACCTTCTCTGGTGATTCATCACAGTGGATGAGCTATCACAATTTGTTCAACACAACTATTCACCAAAATTCAAGCTTAACACCTGTTGAAAAAAGGTCATATTTGATGTCAACTCTAGGCTCAGAAGCGCGTAATTTAACTAAGAGTCTCCCCATTTCCGCGCCCAACTATCAGACAGCCTATGATTTATTGTGTAGTCGCTATCACAACATAAGAAACTTAACTTCTCTTCACATAAATAAAATAATTGATTTGTCTCATGTCACTAGTGGGTCACTCAAGAGCCTACATAACGTGCTCAGTAGCTACGATGAAAACAGTCAAGCTCTCCGCGCTCTTGAACAAGGCACAGCTCTCGAAGGTCCTCTATTGTTCTAACTGATGTTGCGGAAACTCTACGGAGATATTCGACACAGGTTCGAGACCAGCCACGGTACAAATGTAAGCCTACCGACGGTAGATGAACTAATTAAGTTCTTACATCTTGAAGCGTCACATCTTGAGTCGGCCAACAATGTGAATACTACCCAGAAGCACCCGCACACTTCTCATACACAAGTACCTTACTCATTGCAAAGGATGCCAGGTGGCATCAAACCCACGTCCTATCAAAATCACAAGGTCACGCACGCTATTATCCACCTCTCAAACTCATTTTTTTATAAAGCTGACACTCATTCAATTTATCTCTTTCCAGATTTCCAAGTTAAAACTCCTCAAGAAAGATTTAATTTTGTAAAAGCTAATGGAATCTGTTATAGTGTCTTGGTCACTCTCACACACTGAACAATTGTGAATCATCACGTTCATGTAACAAATGTAATAAAAGACATCACACTTCACTACATTTGGACTCAGACCCGTCTAAGGTTACTCAAGGTTACACTACTCGTCCACCGCACAACACCCAGAGCTCTGCACGTCAACAAACCTCAGCAAACATATCAACTACAAATACTCCATTTGTTGGTTTGTCACACGTACATAACACCGTGCTTTTAGCAACAACTCTTGTTAATCTCTCAACAGCTGATGGTGCCTCCCTTGTTGTTCGTGGAATATTGGATTATGCTGCTCAAAGTACTTTCATCACGGAACAATGTGCTCAATTGCTACAGGTCAAAGGCACTCGCGCCTCAAGGTCAATTAATGGTATTTCCCAAGCTCTGGTAAACACTAAAGGCCTAACTTATCTTAATATTTCGTCTCTGAGTGGAAATATAATATCCAAAGAGCATTCCATTTTAATATTGGATAAAATAACTTCAGATCTTCCTAGTGCAGCCCTTTCATCTGACATAAAAAGGAAGATGACCTCATTTGTCCTAGCTGACCTCACATTTACACCCCTGCACCCATCTATATCTTCTTAGGTGCAGACTTTTTGCACAAATTATGGATGGTGAAAAATATATTCTAGGAAAAGACCTTCCCATTGCCGTTGGTACTGTTTTTGGTGTCGTCCACACTCTAGATGTTACCGGTCGATATGTAGTACGATTCCCATTCAAAGACTCTCACAATTCTCTCGCTGACTCATCAAACAATGCAAGAAATAGATTTAATGTTTTAGAACGACGATTTTCTGATAAACCTCAATTCAGACAATTGTATGTAGACTTCATGGAGGATTATCTTACAGCTGTTCACAAGACTGAATGCAAATTACCTCCAGATATTTACTCACTACACTACTTCTTGTTCCACCACGGAGTCATGAAATCAAGCTCGTCCACAACTAAGCTACGGGTCGTTTTCGATGTCAGCACCCGCATCTACAACTCAGTTTCATTAAATCAGGTTTTATTACCTGGCCCTAACCTTCAAAATATTATTTATGACGTGATCACTCCTTTCCGTCGTCACCCCATAGTCTTCTCATGTGATATTAGACAGATGTACCGACATATCTTGATACACCCTGATGATCAAACGTACCAAATGATTTAATGGCGTGACAGTCCCGCAGTACCTCTTAGTGTCTACCAACTTAACACTGTCACGTATGGAATTACCTCATCACCGTGTCTTGAAATAAGAACTCTCCGCCAGTTAGTGAAGGATGAAGGACACAACTACCCGCGTGCATCCAAAGTCTTACAAACACAAATTTTTATAGATGATGCAGTTTGTGGAGATGACACCATAGAATATGCGCTTCTTCTCCAAGATTAACTTACCAAGTTGTTAAAATTAGGAGGCTTTGAACTAAAGTAATACGTCTCAACTTCTTGATTCAGTGCCTCAGGAGCATAGAGAAACCCCTCTCTATTTTTGGACACCAGAACAACCATTGTTCAGCATTCTCGAGCTCCAGTGGACACCTGACTCTGACAACTTCTCCTATCGCATGCGAGTGACAGAAGACACCCACAAGCCTATAAAGCATATCGTTCTCTCAATTGTGGCTCAAATCTATTATCCTTGCGGTTAGTTAACTCCTGTTGTGTTCTGGGCGAAATATTTCATTCAGCTGCTATTCCATTATGCCTACAGTGGGATGAACACTTATCTGATGACATTGCTAAAAACTGGGAAAGATTTTTGAAGAATATGCTCGTTTTAAGCCATTAGCATACCACGATATTTCTATCTCGCTTCTGCTATCAACGTTCAACACCATGGATTCTGTGATGCCAGTGAGGCAGGATATGGATGGTGCCTCTACCTCAGATGTCTTGACCCCAACAACAAAGTGACAATTAGTCTTCTCATCGCCAAATCACGTGTATTTTCACTCAAAAGAATTTCCATACCTCGCTTGGAACTCTGCACCGCTCACTTACTTGCCAAACTTATGTATTATTGCACTAATCTTTTATCACCACATTGTAAAATTGACTCTAGAACTGATTGGTCAGAGTCCATGATTGTCCTCTCCTAGATGTATACACCCCCATATCGGCTCAAAAGTGTATGTGGTCAATCGTATCGCACAAATCCAAGACTGGCTACTTCTTCACACTTGGATGCACATCGGTTCTCCCCACAACCCTGCGGACTGTGCCTCTCAAGGTTTATCCCCTACAGATCTCAACGATCATCCCCTGTGGTGGTCTGGTCCTTCGTGGGTCTCTCTTCCACCTGAACGGTGTCCTATTTCTCGATTCACTCTTGTGGCCGAAGCGGCATTGCCCGACGTCAACCCTCACCATTAAATGTTCTCATTGTTTAAACCTTCTACTGATTCGATTCAAACATTACTGCTCAAATACTCGTCGTGGACAAAAATCGTCTGCACAATGACTTTTGTACTTCACTTCCTTAAACACTGCAGATCAAAAGATCGTCAAACAGGACCCCTCAGCCCTCAAGAGCTCACTGAAGCCATTCAACGCGTCCGTCAATTTGTCCAAGCTGGAACCTTCACCACTGACGTAGAACTCATAAAGGCTAAGAAACCATGCAGCACAAAACTTCAACGCTTATCACCGTTCCTGGACAACTAAGGAATACTGAGAGTAGGCGGATGAATCAGTCGCTTAAATCTGGCTCATGAAGTTAAACACCCTATTGTGTTACCAAAATTAAATCATGTTGTCAACCTGATCATCGATCACCATCATCTCAAGCATTTCCATGCTGGACCTCAACTGCTGCAGTCTATTTTGTCCCAACAATTCTAAATCATCTCTGTTCGCAGCACAATTAGACTTCGAATTTTCAAATGTATTCGTTGATTTCGCCACAAACCAAAGCTCATAACTCCAATGATGGGTGATCTACTTGAACCTCGAGTGATTCCCTCACGTCCATTTCTCAAATCTGGAATAAATTTATGGAGGTCCATTCTCAGTAAATTTACATTCTCAGACGCCTCCAGCCTATTAAAGTCTATTTCTGCTTGTTTGTCAGCTTCTCAACTAAACCAGTTCACCACGAAGTCGTCACAGACCTTACCTCGGATGCATTCATCGCTGCCCTTACCCACTTTGTCTCAAGAAGAGGTCTCTGTTCAGACGTATATTCGGATTGTGGGACAGACTTCATAGGTGTCTTTCATCACTTGAAGAAAACCACTAACGATTATCTAACTCAAGACCGCACCCACGAACAACTTCAACAGTTTGCATCACAACATCACATCAAATTTCACTTCCAGCCTCCAGCCGCACTACATCAGGGAGGACTTTGGAAATCTGCGATTAAAAGCGCAAAATACCACATCTCAAGAGTAATTGGAGATCAGATATTTACCTTAGAAGAGTTCATAACGTTGACGACTAAAGTGGAAGCTATGTTGAACTCTAGACCACTTGTCCCTCTATCCACTGACCCATGTGAGCTAGATGACCTAACTCCGGGAAACTTCTTGATCGACTCTCCCCTAGTTGCCGTACCTGAAACCGATGTATCTGACATACCATGCAACCGATTGAAAAGATGGAATTAGTCAAATCACTCTCTCAACACTTCTGGAAAAATGGCATAAGGAGTATTTACACACCCTTCAGCAACGATCAAAATGGACACCGCAGAAAGCTAAGATACAAGCATGAGAGCTCGTTCTCATTCATGAACCCAACACACCCCCTCTGTCTTGGCGCCTTGGACGCGCCACTTCGACCTCGCATGGAAAAGATGGCATTGTACGAGTTGTACATCTGCGCACCTAAAAGGGAACACTTTCAAGGCCTGTCGTCAAAATGTTTCCTCTCCCACTCAACTAGGGCTGTATATTGTTATTATCTCTTTCTTTTTTAGTTATCTCTTTGTTTTTGCCTATTTTGTCTCTTTAATTGGTTGATCTTGTATTTTGGTTTCTTTTGCGATTATTGTATCTTTTGTTCTCCTCATTCATTCATTGAACTAGTAGTTCAAGGGGGGGGGTATGTTTAGTATGCATATATCGACTGAGCCAGTTGTACTCTCTTCTTTGTGTAGTCAATTATATTCATTAGCACTAGGTGTCAGCACCGCATTGACTCTTCTCTCCTAATGGCTCTGGGCTCGCTCATCCCGCGATTTTCTTAGTATAACGGGAAAAACTCTTAGTTCAAGCGTCTTTTAGCCTCGAGACACACATACATGAAATTTTCTCATGTGAAATAGTTACTAAGTGCTCAAGAAACAATATTGGTACGTCCCAGCTATCATCTCATCACTCCAGGTATTCTCAGTCATCATTCACAAAGGTAGGCTCAATGGCCTTAAGACCTATTTATTTTCACAGAATAGGATCAGTCTCATAAGGAATTACAATACAATTTTATGAAGTTGCGTACCATGCGCAATAGTAATATAAGTTCTTAATAATTCAAAACAATATTCATAGAAAGCGATCAAATCGCATTTATCTATTTAGGACGTATTTATATCGTTAGATAACGTTATCAGTCCAAATGTAAATATAGCCAATTATTGTGATCAATACGAAATATTATAAGCTAGAATGAATACAACCTATCACTTACATCTGTGGACTAAGCCTTTTAAAAGATAACTTTAAAAGAATCATAATAATCCCGTTTTCAAAGTGTAAACTTCTAACATAACCATAATTATTAAACATACTTTAATAATGAACTTGGTGAAGTTTTGCTCATAACAATATTCCTGAATCTATAGTTGATCATAAACAAAATTATTCTCAATCAACAATCCGTGAGGCGGGGGTAACTATGGCATGTAACTAATTAAGTTATTTCTACTCTATCAGCTAAGCTAACAATATATTTCTAACATTACAAAAATACTTAATGTATATATCTAACGATACTAAACACTCCATGTTACTCATGGACTTACTACAACAGTAAATTTAAAGACAAAGAATTACAATGTGAGAAAGCTTTCAAAGGTTAGGTTAAAATAATATTTAATTGAGAATAAGCCATCTTAACTCGGATGCAAGACGGTTTAAGATCATATTACGTAGTTTTCCAAATCAAGGCCTAATAGAAACTAAATTTAAAAAAAAGTACGCCAAAAGAATAACAAATTTTTAAGCTCTACATAATTTCGACTAGATTTAAGCTGCCTAGTTTTCTATTAAAAAATATATTAAAAAATTCTCCAAAATTACGATCACTTACATAATGGTAGTTTATTAATTCCTATCAGCATCAAAGAGTGAAGTTCCTTTCTGGGTACTAGCTTATATCACAGGTTGAACGGCGGGGAAAATAGGTAGGGAGAGATCACATGACCAATGAAGTCATTCACAGCAAGTCAGAAATGGTCCTCTCAGCGACGTCTGCGCACAGCGTCGTGAGGATAACCTTGAGGGGGTAAGGAGACATACGTGATCGCACTTCTCGCTCTTTCCCCAAGCTTGGCGCCTGCGCAGCGTCTAAAAATTGGGGGGGGAGGGGGAACGTACTAGCCCACAGAGGTCACATGTCACTTGGTGATTTAGTTATTGTTTTCTTAATGAACTCGGCCGATGAGCAGTGTTCCGTGATGACGTGCGTGGAGTGTCCATTGTTAGGATACTGACTTCCCGGTAAAATGGGGTAAGGGCTGTTCGCTCTTTTAAGGTGGCGGGGGTCGGGGCTATGTTGTTTGTAGCCATGGTACAAATCTGATGAGCCAAGGACGAGGAAGGTTCTATTTAGAGGAAGTCTACCCACATTTGCGTGGAGGGAGAGTGGAAAACCATTTAGGAAAACCCACCCTCTGTAAACCCGACCGGTCTTCAAGCCCCGATCTCCCTGTCATCAGCAGTCTAGTATATTACGAGTGTACTGTGTAGTACCATGCGGCCACCGAAGCAAGCTATTTCTAAATAATAACGCCAACAGAAAAGC
Organism: Timema genevievae; assembly: GCA_902155825.1. Lineage (NCBI taxonomy): Eukaryota > Metazoa > Arthropoda > Insecta > Phasmatodea > Timematidae > Timema > Timema genevievae. The sequence goes on from CABFWO010001379.1 coordinate 31,176, forward strand.
GCAATACTCCAAGTTGTTAATTTTATGTTTAATTCAAAGGGAAAACCTCGAGTTCCCAATGTTAAACTGCCGACCCTATCGGAGAGTATATTTTTGTTTTTAATTAAGACGGCTCATGGTATTACGAGAATACAATTATCACTGCGTTGATTGGATCTCAGCGTGGTTCAATACAAAGCTTAACATTTCAACACGCGTCGAACAGGCACAGAAGACCACGTACGTGATTGGTCCACAACTTTTCACGTAATCACATTCCTGATTATTTTTGTCAGGTGATATGAAACCTAATAGCACAGTTTTATAATTGATATTTCCCGTAATATCCTAAAAAGAATAAAAGGGATACCAGAAAATTGAGCAATTAACATTTGTAAAAAAGTAGGACTCAGATTAAAATTGTTAGAAACAGAGTCAAATAGTAAAGATAAGTAAAAAAATAAATATATCCTATTGTTAGCGGAAATATGCGTTAAACCATATTTTCACAAAGTATAAGCCTGCCCCTGCCTGCAGGATATTTTTCTGGTGCCATTTATCTTCTGTCTTCAGGGAATAACTCAACGTACTCTGTGTAGAGTCGTACACTCTTTTACTCGTACTTTCACCCACGTTTAAGTTTCAGAAGCGTGTCTGCCTATAATGCTAAGGATCCAGGGCTCGATTCCTGGCATGTCAGAAAATAATATCATTGGTGAAATGTGAGTTTCCCGTTTCACAGTGACGGTATGTGGGCTGCATGGTGTGTCTGTGCAAAGTTTAAGGTAGCTATTTATTAGAGGATATTGGAAGCCACATGTGGCCTTCCTGGTACGCGTTGCTGAACGAGACTTCCAACAAAGATGAGCTGTCACACAGTAACAGGCATATAATACTTCTAAAACCATACGATAATACAGTATACCTTACTCTTTTCATTCAAACAATACTAGGTGCATCATGATGAGAGTTATATCATGTTCGTATCTCATCGTTACTACAGTATTAAGATTTCTCTTTAGATTTCAAGAATATCTCCTGTAATCTTGCCTTGGATTTTAAGTTAATGTTTTTCCCTTGGTGATCAAGTTAGACAAAAAAACAAATTAATACTATATCAAATAATAAACTATATTCATAGAGAATAACTTTGGTCCACGTGGCCAGTTTCACACAAAAAAGAAAAATCACTCCCTAGGTACTTGAAATAAGCTATTATATGAAAAAACCTTTTAGCGACCGCCATATCGAGATGGATCAGGAAAAACTAAGTACATTATTAATATCGTTTGGACTATGTTCAAAGAATGTCCCTGCAAAATTTAGATGAAATTGGTTTACGTGTTTGTCAGTTATCGCGGAACAAATAACGAACAAACTGATGAAATGTCAAATGGTCAACGTAAAACAGAACCTGGCTTTTCTCGGTCAATAATTTTAGGCCTGTGGTACGATTAATCCCTCCTCCTCCCCCCATTTGTTTATCTTAGTTGCACATTTCCTTAGACGTGTCTTAAAACATTGTTCCACCCGACGCTACAATTGGGTCCCCATGAAAATATTACAGTACTTAAGGTGCGGCAGAAGGGAGCACAAGTAATTCTACAGTTTTTATAGCATTACATTTTTTGTCCAAAATATATAAAATATTTCTCCAGTAGCAGCATAGAGTTTAGTTTTCTGCACATGCTAATGGAAACAGATCTTGAATATATGTCGAGTGTGTTCTGGAACTCTGTCAAAACTTTTTCTCTTTATTTAAAATGTTTTGACAAAATTCCAGGACACCCTTGACAGATATTCAAGATCTGTTGATATTAGCATGTACAGAAAACTAAACTCTATGTTTCTACTGGAGAAATATTTGATTTATTTTTGTCAAACAATTTATATTCTATAAAAACTGTAAAAATATTTGCACTCCCTTCTGCCGCACCTTAAGAAATAATGTGCGGTCTGAGTTTCATAACCAAATTAAGTTTTGTTCTTCTCCGTCTTCACTAATTACAACTAGGTACTGATAATTAAGTTTTCCTCTATCATATTTATTATATACGTACACCATAAAGCCATAAATATATTCGTTACAGCTTAAAGTACAGTGCATAATAGTAATAGCGAGGTAAGCTCGCCTTGTTGATTTATAAGGGGAAAACTTTTAGTTTTCATAATAATCGAAATTGTCTCATTTTACCGCCTTAACGCTGTTGTTACTTATTGCCTTATAATATTATTTTGCGCGTGTTTTTCTTTGATTATCATTTAACTCGATTACAGAGTGACACTAATTTAAAAAAAAACCTCTTGTGAAAATAATTGAAAGTTATTTGGTTTCGAAATAGTGCATGTAATAATAATGTGCATTGTTAATGTCTATTGACAATTAATCAATTTTAATGTTACTTAGCAGACACGTGTTCCTTCTTTGTGCTGTAAACCTGAGTCAGTCAGCCAAACGTAAACCATTCACAATAATATAACAAAGTTGTCATTTCAATCAGATTTATTTGTGTATAGTAACACATCAGTGTTATGAAACTAAGAGAAAATGTTGAAATAAAGACATTTTTAAACTATAACAAGGGTTGAAACTAGGACAGTAGGATCAGGGAGGGTCTCGCGGCTGGACTAGAGTACGTTCTTGTCCCCAGTTCGATGTAGAGTTAGATAACCGATTTAAAAGTACAGAATAACTGTTTGGTAGAATTACTGACTTGGGCTAGCAATTATTTTTATACTTAATTCATTATAACTGACTATATAGTCATATACTGTACTATAGTTAATATGTAGTTAGTTAATTTATTAAAACTCAGTAAATCTCCAGGTTGACAATCCCTCCATGCACTTAAGCCAGTCTGACAAATTGCCCACGGGCTATGTATGGCCCAGATAGCAACATGCATAAAACAAATATGCATGCAACCAAAATACCGAATTATGGTAAAATAAAATCTTATGCGAGTCAACAAATTGTTGAAATAGTATTTAAAAAACAACCAAACAGTTTGAGATATTGAATCAAAACACGAATAAAGAGTGGAACTTTCAAAACTAATAAATGGATTATTTATAAAAAAAAAGCAAATATAGTTTTAAGTTTAATTTGGGGAGACCAATACTTTTGTTGAATCAAACGTTACACTATGTACTTAAGTTTATTTAAAAAAATTCAATGGTAGTTTTACAGTACAGAAGTGAATTAGTATGGTTTTCCCAACATATGATTTATCACTCTGGTTTAACATTCCTTCTCCATGCTAATGCGGGTGCAATTCCTCATTCACACTTCTTAGACTAAACCGTTAGTAATGACAGTGATACATATTTTTTCGTAGCCCACGTTTCACTTGCCGTTTGGGCTATCTGCATATTTATACAAATTGGTTAAGGATGAGGAAGGTAAGATTTAGAGTAAGAGTACCCGCAATTGCGTGAAGAGAAGGTAGGTCAACTATGTTGGAAAAAATAGTACCTCAGTCAGGATTCAAACCTCAACCTTCTGATTAACGTCAAACCAGACTAGATGAGACTGACGGCTCTGCCCACGTGCCCACTGGTGCGAGATCCAACGTAAAAGGACACAATCCATTGAATGAAATCCACACCAATGTATTATTTAAAAGTATAAACTTATGATGCATTATTAATGTAAATGCGAACAGTGAGTTTTTAATCCTCAAAGTCCCGATATCTCCCTAATAGACGAGGGAGAAGGATTTAAATTTAAACACAACTAATCTATGGACATCGACTAACGAAGGTAAAAAGTGAACATGTATTTTCACTATTTTAATCCCTAGAAAGCAAGATTATTGGATTATTTTTCTAACCCTTTGAGTAAAGTACAATTTTTGTTATAAAGCTATTTTAACACTAAGTAGTACAGTTCAGGTCAGAAATAAATGTGGCTCTGTAAAAAAAGAAAGTTTTATTTTAAATGTTGTACTTCAACGCCTCGTTGGTTCGAATACTTTTTAGGTCAAAAGTGTATCTTCATGAAATAGGAAATCACATGGGGTTCAAGTGATTTGGAGTTAATTATAGCTGCCGTACCAAATTGCTAAATAAATAAGCTTACTTGGTTGTTGAATGAAGTAATAATAATAATAATAATAATAATAATAATAATAATAATAATAATAATAATAATAATACATGCTACAAAATATAGTGCGCAAAATTTATCATATTCATACTAAAATATATACAGGGTGTTTCACTAATTCTCGGTCCCTGAGTTTCCCTTATTACTTAAAAATAATTGACGCAATTTAGTGATATTTGCTATGGACATACTTTGGTGTATGAGAAAAATTATAATCTCACAGCAAATGTTGAAAGTGGGCGCCATTAGCATCAAGGTGTGTCTACACACGCCTCTCCATGTTATTGAAGGTATTCACCAACACAACGGTAGTCACAGCCTCAATTTCCCGCCGAATGTTTTCTTGCAGTTCCATGTGAGTCCGTGGTTTGTTGCGATACACTTTCCCTCTCAGCATGCCCCATAGGAAGAAATCCAGTGGAGTGAGGTCAGACGACCTCGGTGGCCAAAGTCCCTTGGAAATGGCACGATCTTCAAAGAAGGAAACAATTACAGCCATGCTGACATTGGAGGTGTGGTGGGTGGTACCATCCTGATGAAAATAGCCAGTACGGAGTTCTTCGTCGTCCAACTGATTCACAAACACAGCATAGGCCAGATTTTCATGTAAACTGCGGTTTACACCGTTGCATGGAAGAAGATGGGTCCAATAATACGGCGCCGCGACAAAGCACACCACACACAAATTTTTCACAATGAAGGGGTGTCTCATGCAAGATGTGAGGATTCTCACTAGCCCACATACGGGTATTATGGGAATTGACGTACCCATTCAGGTGGAACCACGTCTCGCCGGAGAACCAGGTGTAGTCCAGTATTTCCAAATGTGCATTGACAAACTGCTGGAACCAATTAGAGTAATTGAGTCTTTTTGGTTTGTCGGGAGGTTTCAATTCATGCATAACAGTAACATGGTATGATTGCAGCTTTGTTTTTTTTTTTTTTTTTTTT
>CABFWO010001379.1:36280-148791 GCA_902155825.1 Timema genevievae
TTTGCTGCTCGTTGACATGTGCTTGTGGAAGCCCCCATCTTCTATGACAGTTTATGCAAGGACTTCTGTGGGGAGGCCAGCAGTGTGTTTTTAACTTCCTGCACAGTTGTTTCTGGCAGGTTCAGAAGTCATCCTTCGTGGACATCCAACAATGCTCCCGTGGTTTCCAATCTATTTACCAGATTTTTCCAGTGGTTTTTGAACCCCAAACTCGCTTAAAATTGTCTTTGGCGCACCTTTATTGGGCCAGTTTTCCAATACATGCGTAGAATAAACACGCGCTGTTCCACTGTGTATCGCTTCATACTCTGTTGACGATCCCGTAACAACAGCACAGTCATATGTGTCACACCAATTCCCGAGGACAGCGAACACGCAATCGTTCTTCGCTTCGGGCAGTCGCCCTACACGGGTTTGAGAGTAGCACCGCTCCTCGTGTCATTTCATCGCCATGCTTCTCATACGCCAATGTATGCTCGCAGTAGATTTCACTGAATTGCGTCCATTATTTTGTAAGTTATAAGGGAAATTCAGGGGCCGATAGCGAGTCAAACATCCTGTATTTCACCGCATTTCACTACAAGTTCGGGTTGTATGCACATTTACTAATTACGATAGTATGTTAAGGATGGGGAAGGTTGAATATAGAATATTTGTACTTAAATTTGCGTGGAGGGAGAGTGGAGCAACATTTCTGAAAAACACACCCTTATTACACACGACCGAGATTCAAATCCCTAATCTCCACAACATTGGCAGCCCAGTCTAATGATAAGCTTGCCGTACATTGGATTGGATCGGAACGAATCGGTTTGTAGAGAGGGAATATTTTGAAGGATCCCGAAGCTACGCGCAGGTGTTCTCAGGATTGGAATATTGCATCATCCTCTTCCCTCACGCTCAGCTATACATAGCTGTTGATTTTCGTTTCCTATTACTCGGCGATTTTTGTTTATTTAAAAAAAATGTCTTTCGATGAAGATATAATCAATTCCAGATCTGAAATTTTTCCATATGGGTCCGTAACTGACATCTCTGGATGTATGTACATGAAGCCCAATAAGTCTGTCTTCATTTGTAGAGTTCCTCATGTATGATTTCAACAGCTTTAGGGACGAGAAAGAGGTAGGTGGGTAGCGAAGTTTGGGGGGATTTCAACCCTGAACCCCCCCCCCCTTGGGTGTGCCAGTACTATGACCTCAAAATATATCATTTTAGGAACGCTTTGAAGTAGTTTCGATCCAGGGAAGGGAAGCATGATATGCAAATTTAATGAAAAAGCTTCGTCGGCTATAATGACATGTGGGCGCATGAGAACCGTGTTAGGTAAAGTATATCAAACTTGTTAACAAGGTATTTACTTAATTGAAAATCTCTAAATATTCCATCATCACGGATTTTCCCATGCGCACTAACATCTAGAGTAAAAATAATTTGCATCCAAGATTTACCAGTGCCATTAACACAACACTAATGTTTTTTAAAAACTATAATAAAGATAACCATTGATGCTTGGCTTCTGAGCTACAACATGTTTGCCGTCAAGCGTTCCAATAACTTTCGGGTACTGCCACTTATGTGCGAAATCTTCTGAAACATCTTTCCATGTTTCGTGGTCAGGTATAAAGTCGTTCCCAAAATGACAAACATGTAGTGTTAACGATTTGCCCAAGTGTAGTTTCACCCAACGCGTAGCTGAACGATGTTGAACTGTATGTTCCACCATGGCCAAGAAATCTGAATCAAATATTTTTATTTATGTTTTAATGATAACAAATAAACAAACACATGTACAGACAATAACTTTCACCCATATACACAAGCACACGGCTTGCACTTGCGTGCACACAAAGAAACAAGTTACATTCATTTAATCAAATGTAAATCATTACGGAAAACATTATCCTGTTTGTATTTGAATCGTAATTTTTTCAGATTAAACTCTGAAAAATAAGCGGGTATCTTTAAGATTTGCTTTGGAAGGCAATGATCAAGAGGAGAACCCCTAGTGGTCAAAAATTAAAGTCAATTGAGCTTTGTAAATATGAGGAACAAAATGTCTTTCCTAAAAACCCACTTTGGTGACCAAAGAAAACCTAATAGAAATCTGCAAGTTCACCCATATGACAGTAATAAAGACGAGACAGAGAGTGAAAATAACAAAGTGGGTGAGGAAAATAATAATAATGGAAGACAAGAGGAAGTTTCCCCTCCACAAGTGGAAGAACAACTAGTACCATCGCAAAGTGTGGACACCTTCCGGTAATGAGAGTTAGATGTCTGGAATCAAGAAAGGTTGCCCATGGATGATAAGTCCCAACGAAAGCACATGGTTCCACCAGCACCCGACCACTATCTACAGTGTTTTTAAAGCAATGGAGGGCACTATTCGCACATGTTATCCTCTTCAAAAAATTGAGGCTAGTTCCCATTGATCTAAAACATACAAATTATCAACTAATTATCTCGCTATGACTTTAGAGATTCTTATGAATTTGGAAACCATTTAACACAATTTTCTAGCTTTCTTTCCAATCCGATTCATTCCTTTTTATCTTCTACCCCAAGCTCCAATATCCCCCAAATTTAAGTGCCCTCTCTATCTTCTACCCAAACTGCGAATAGTACCCTAAATTCCCACTACCCTCTAGTCCTCAATCCAAAATACTTTCTACTGACTCTGTTCAAGATCATTATGTAAGCCAGCCACCAGACTTATAGAAGCTGTAAGATAAAATTACAAAATGTACTAGTGTTGTCCAATACAAAATTAAATCTGTTCAGTAAAATATTCATCTGCGATTTTTTTTTTCATTTCCTGGCCTCCAGCAATTAATTTGGGCTCATTGTTTTAGACAGTGCACCAAGAACTAAGAAACATTCACTATCAAATATTGTGGTACCTACTATATTATGTAAACAGTGTAAGCTCTTAAATGAGTATCACTGCTAGTCGATACTTTGGAAATCAACATTTCCTGCAGTTGAAATCAGTTGTAATGGTTCACAAAACTTTTCGTAGCTCATAAGAATATATTAATTTTTTTTATTGCCAAGTATTTCCTCTCTGGCTTCCGTTCTGCATATGTATCGTGCACCCATAGTCATTTTGAATCTTCTTCCTGTTCATCGGCAGAAAGGTACAGAGAAACGATCATTGACTCCTCTTTACTGCTGATATTCCTCACTATCACTAAAATCGATGTACTCTTTCATTGGTTGTTTTCTTCCGACTGACATGAGTTATGAACGCCAGTTCACCAATGTACCGACATAACTTGTTTCCGATACCGACCGTTCAGAGCTGTTCCAATCCTATTCGGTGAGTGGCAAGCTTTAGACCATTGGACCACCGAAGTGGGTTTGTGTTTGATGGTTTAGCAAAATTAACTATAATTTTTAGATAGAAGTACGTGGCCCTGTTCATAAAGAAGCTTTAATAAACTCATGTGTAGCTGACCCAGCGTGTGCATGAACAAAGACGTCACTCTCGTCCAGTCTGGTTCGCTGGTAAATAGAGGTCAGGGTTTGAATTTAAGGTAGGTGAATTCAAGTGGTATCTCCTAAATGTAAACATCATTAATAAGTATTTGAGGTAATATTAAACACGCATCTAGATATGATACAAATATTTACATCACCAAGTTTAAATATTAATACGTTGTGTTAAGGATTTTATTCGTTCAGTAAAAATGTGTTGACCTTTGAACCCACGGACATCGGGTCCTGAGGTGAACTATTTGCACCAAAACCAATTAGGCCCACCAATTAAAACACAAATTAACCTCTTGAAAAATAATTATGTAGACACCAGAAACATAAATGAATGCTTGTTCTACAAACCTAATGTAATTATTCAATAAAACAAAATCACCCTCTCGCTGATGCATCTTGCTAAATAGAATTTTGAAATATCGCCTGACATACGATAAATACAATTCTGATACAGTAACCTTACGTACGATAAATAAAATTATGATACAGTCACTTGAAGTACTATAAATACAGTTCTGATACATAGCCTGACATACGATGAATGCCAGTTCATCCGAGTGAGATTCTAACCTCGATCTTCCCGTCCTCAGCAGTCTAGGTCAACATCAAACTAGCGCGTTAACTAACTACGCCACCATTATATTAACAAAATGAATAGTTAGTGAATCTGTCTGTTTCTCATGATCATTAAGCGATATCTACCATGCGCAGACGACATACATTTTAAAATTAGTAGCCCCTGTGCACCTCGAAACCAGAATTTTAAAATTCAGATTTAATCTTTAAAAATTACTTAAAAACTGGGTTGGAGGAAATAAAATGAAGAGATTTTTTTCCTGTCTGTTTGAAGGAAAGAAAAAAGTTTCTAGGGTAACCGTGCAGTAGAGCCTACATACATTGCGTGGCTACCGCGGGCAACGCCCGAGTACTTCTGATAGTATATTATCAAGTTGTAATAATATATAAGTAAATTTCTTGCGTCCCCAACTGATGATTTTATTCCATAGATGATGAAAATGGCGAGAAAAAATTAAATAAGTAAACTTAAAATTTTTCTCTTGATTATACTAATGTAACTGAGCTATGTTTTAAAGAGCGCTTAATGTAGCAGTGCCTCACTTTACACACACAATAATTATTTCTTCAGCACCGCGTCTTACTAACCGTACGGGTTATATGCCTATGTACTAATTACACTAATGGCTTAGAGATTAAGAAGGTTTAGTTGAGATTAAGTGTACCCGAATTTGCGTGGAAGGAGAGTGGAAAACAATTTAGTAAAAACCACCCTAATTACACCCGACCGGGATCGAGCACCGATATCTCCATTTTCATTACGAGAGTAGCGCGTTAGATCACGCGGCCACCGAAGCAGGTTACCAGAAATTTAATGCTATTAGCGCGTGAAGATTATTTAATAATATAAAAGTGAAAATTGAAAGGTTCCACCTTAATTACTTAAAAGAACGCCATGGAGGGTGCTTGAAAAATACGCAATTAAAAAGCTTATAGTCAAAAACTTTGATATGTGAAATCTCTTTGGATTTCAATAAACAATTAAATAGCTTGTTAAGCAAACTAATCGAGAAACACGAGAAAAATATAATTACTGAATGATAAATACCATTTTAACACAATAGTAATGGGAAATAACACTAAAAATAAAACCATTTGAATGGATTAAAGCATTATTATTATTGGTTTAATTGTGCGATTAATCTTAACTCGTTGTTTAGATCATGAAATTATTCCACATGAATAGGTTTGTTGGTGGTGGACTCATGACGTATGTACAGCACAGTACATAAATAGTACAGCATGGGTCAATAATGTTTTATATATTCCAAAAAGGTTCATTTAAACGTAATGAGGCAGACAAAAAAACACAAATTTTATGAAAACGACGGCCCATCAGAAATACGTTTTCGTTTACATTTTTTTAAAGATCGACCTTTTATAGCTTTGTACTATTCAATTACACATAAATAATTAACAAAAAAAATTATTATAATATTTTGTTAAGGTGGGATGGAAGGGGAAGCGAGGAAAACCCAGTGTTTTTGCAGTTTATATGGCAAAACATTTTTTGGCCAAAACAAATAAAACTTTGCTCCAGTATAAACAGAGAGTTTAAATTTCTTCACATGTTGATATCGACAGTTACTGAATATCTGTCATGGGCATGGTGGCATTATCCAACAAACTTTTTAAATTAAGAGAAAAATATGTCATTAAATCCCAGAACTTCCTTGAAAGAAATTCAAGAAATTTCGAGGTCACCGCCGAAGAAAACTAAACTCTATGTTTGTACTGGATCAATATTTTATTTGATTTGTCCAATAAAATGTTTTGCCACACAAAGTGAAAAACACTGGATTTTCCTCGCTTTACCATCCCACCTTAATGAATGTAATCTACTGTCGATACTAATTTTTTTCCTTAGGCCGATAATTTCGGCAACAAGAGTGTCCAACTTTGTATTTAAAGATACCCGATAGTGTACCAATGCTAGAGTGTAAAAATGGTACTATACAATATTTGTTTAGAAGGATATTTAAACGAATAGGAAGAAGGTCCCATGATTCTCACTTTCATGACAGACTACTTATGTTTTAGAAACTATCAATACCTGTCCTCGTAGCTAGAGGGTTCGTGGAAAGTTATCAGACACGCTAGTTCAATTTGAGACGCCAGATTAAATATTTGATCATGTGTGTTCGTGCTCACTCAACCAGCTTTATATTATAATTAATTCTTAGCTCTAAAGCTAAGTGTTTAATTAGTACATTGTTCTAAGTTAAAGTTAATTTTCAAGTCATGTGTCGACTGATGCTTGTGCTTAGAGATTGTGAGTTGAATACCTCCTTTAATAACAGTTCTATACTTCAGCTATTTAACGCATGCCTTCTTAGCTCAGTGGTTTGTAATAACATGACTTACAAACTAACTTAACATAAGAAAGCAGAGCTATTATCATACTATCTGTGTACGAGGACAAATTACAAAAATAATATATTTTCCTACCGTTACCTGGGATCAAAGCAAGGTTCTCTAAGCCTGCTACCTTCTGAGGATTCAATTTAGCCCAACATACGGATAATGTATTGATAGTGATTATATATACCGTCATGAAAAAGGCAAAACCAAAACCAGAGTAAATAAAAGTTACAATTTTCTAAGTACTCATTAATTTGTAGAATAAAACAGATGTAGGAAAAAGCACTTTCTTTCCATCTTATTTTGGGATGTTTTGGAGGTATTTAAAGTGTACTTTCTAAACCGACTGATTATACCAGCACACGACTTATAAATCAACTTAAACCTAAAAAAGACACAACATTCAGCCCCTGGCCGTTAATTTATCGCATCGGAAGGGAAAACCCACAGTTCACTAATGATGAATTTTTGGCCATGCCAGGAATCGAAACTGGGATCCTTAGCTCAGTAGCGCTTCCAACTGAGCTAGGGAGTCGGACCAACATTTAAGGAAATTTTAGTGAGAGTTCAACACTCAATCCTAAAGAGTTCCTATAACAGAAAACTAGAATGGGTGGTAGTGTAACAAACATGGGGTTTCAAACCCTGACAATGGTCCAATACTGGTTTTCTAGAGTCTAGAGACTAGAACATCAAATTTCACAGGGCTGAGTACTTATTTAATTCATTAATACCTTGTAGTAAGTGTACTTGTGTTACCACACACTTCTATAGGTCCTATGACACCTGGTGGTCCCGAGGTCAGTGATCGTGTCTACCGAAGTTGGACGGTGTCCCACAGATCATAAATTTAATCTCTGTACGCCCTGGTATCGGTCTACTCTAGGATAGGTTTAAAACAATAGGGTGTAGGGTAGGGTGTTTAGAATAGAGACAAATTTTCTTTAAGAGGCAAACATTTATTACTAGAGAGCTGAGACGCATTACAGATTCCGCATAGGTAATAAGTGCTCCACTATTTTAAAATATTGCTCAAGCCATAATGAAGGCAAGGGTTTCAAAATGTTCTTCTAACATTAAAAAAACTTAAATTAAGGTTTAATAATTTTCAAAACATGTTTGAAAAGGAGCAATAGCTCATTTTCAACGACGATGAACTTGAAATGTCTCAGTTCTTAGAGTAACAAAACTGTAAGAAACTTAACAAAATTTTAAAAAAAAGTTCGCGATGGACAATTTGTAAGATGGTCAAATAATTTTAAATGATTTTGAAGCTTCTTAACTATAATTTTCTCATCCACATCAGTGGTCACACTATATAAGGCATCAGACTTGCAATATACTTGACTTCCTGTGACGAAGAGGTCGAGGTTCGACTCTAGGTTAGGCTCATTGAGGGTGAATTTACGCATGTGATTTATCAGGGGTTTTCCCATCTTAGTTTCATGCAAACGTAGGTACATTTTCTTTAACTATCCTCTTAATCCATACCTTGTATATATATATACGTTTAACCAAACAAATGTAAAATTGTAAACATTGAAAAAATATTCATCACTAGTAAGCTGTTTATGGACACCAACGTAAACCTCTAAAATCAAATGTAACTTTATGAGAAATTATACTTTATTTAAATAATTCACACTTTTAAGAATTTTAATGCTATGATCTATATATAGGGTACAAAGTAACAAAGTTTACAATAAAATGTATTTCTAAATAATAATTAAAAGTAGTATAAACTTAAACAAAAAAAATTAATTGGATCTAGAAGGTTTATTTGATGAGCAAACAATTTCTGAGAAGAGGGAAGATTGTTTGGGCAGAGAAGAACTCATTGGGAAAGTAATTAAACAGAAGAAAGAGTTGTATCAACAAAGATACAACTTCCTTCACTCCTTTCCGACGGAGATGACACTTCTTGATGAAGTAAGGGGTGGTATTTCTCTAGCTATAGCTTGGTGCCACCCGCATTGGTGGGCATGTGGACTAGATGTCAACCAGGGATACCGAGTGTGGCTTTACTTAAACAGTTTCCCAATTCACCTCACACATTGTGACATTTCTTATTAGAATGCAGCCTACACACTTCAAAACCACACACACACATACGCACACACACACACACACACACACACACACACACACAAATCATCAGATAACTTAAATAGTTTTGTTGTGCCCATAACAACAAATTACTTCATTTGTTTGAGGAAAGATAAATTCAGTGTCCTCTACCTTACCCCTTAATCATAGAACCGTGGCAATTTACGTAAAACGTCATTGAAAATAGGCTAATTTAACATTTTCCAATATATTTTTTAATTTATTCAGATTAAAATGTTAAGTTGTTTATGTTATGGAGCAATGTTGGTATTTTTCAACTTAATTTTAAGGTAAACTATATTTTGAATTAAAAAACCAATCACAATTTAAATATAGCGACACACCTGAAAGTTTTCCAAGATGTATACGCTCCAGAAGATGGACCCCTTAAGAAGCCGTTTCATCCCTGGATAGTACCTAACTAGGGAGGTAATACAGCTCGAACCAAACGTCGTGTTGTGGTTCGGGTTTCTATATTATACTTTAAAAAAGTAGAATTGTGAAGACGTTTTACCGTATTTAAAAAATAAAACACAGGGTAATAGTAATTAACATGAAGTTAATAAAGTGTTCCCAATTTCTCTGTTGTCGAAACTTTATCTGTTGTTGAATGAAGAGTGCAATCCCCTTTTTGATACAATTTATCTGTTGTCAAAAGAAGAATGCAATCTCCCCTTCGACACAATTTCTCTGCTGTCGAATGAAGAATACAATCCCCTCTTTGATATACTTTATCTGTTGTCGAATGAAGAATACAATCCCCTCTTTGATATACTTTATCTGTTGTTGAATGAAGAGTGCAATCCCCTTTTTGATACAATTTATCTGTTGTCAAAAGAAGAATGCAATCTCCCCTTCGATATACTTTATCTGTTGTTGAATGAAGAATGCAATCCCCTTTTTAATACAATTTATCTGTTGTCAAAATAAGAATGCAATCTCCCCTTCGATACACTTTATCTGTTGTGGAATGAAGAATGCAATTTACGTTTCGAGCGTAATTTTTGTATATAATATCCCTGATAATCGAACGTGAGATAGGCTCTTAAGTGTCAATGTATCTATCCTCTGACCCTGACGTGGGAGGACAGAGGTTCAATCCCACTTATAGGCACGCAGTAACAGTTTACTTAGCACCACGTCTTACTACCTGATCAGGTTATACGACTTATGTATTAACCACGCTAATGAGCTAGGGATGAAGGTTGAATTTAGAGGAAGTGACCCCACATTGGCGTGAATGGAGAGTGTAAGACTATTTAGAGAAACACACCCTCTGTACACCCAACAGGGATTAGAAACCCGAGCTCCCCATTATCGGCAGTCCAGTCTATTGTGAGAGTGACGCCTTAGACTGTTACAACGTTTTTCATCCCAAAGAACAAATCTTACCATCAATTTGCACCGCGGGGTGAGGATATTTTTTTTTAGACTTTTAGTAATCCCATCAACTTAATTTAGGCCTACGAACAACACTTAATAAACAATTATTTTCAATACTTATATAAATTGTATTTTTGGTTGGTAGAAGCTTTCAAATTTTACTTCTAGAAAAGTGTATCAATCTCTCAAAAGTGTATAATGAAATATGCCCGCACACACACTTTCGAAAAAAAAACCTTAACACTTAGAATTATAAATATACACTTCTACATAAAAATCAAATAAATGCCAAATAAAATGCAATTATGACCTTTTTAAATAAATATATATATCTGAATCATTAACTATTTCACATTTGTCACCGAGGATTTCTCTTTAATTTTCCTCCGAGAAAGTGTGAGGACCACATTTTCAATGAACATGGGCCGTCAGTTGGACCATACTGATGCCGGGATCACGATCAACTTAACGTTAACTTAACGTTAACTTAACGTAAACTTAACGTAACGTTCACTTAAAGTTAACTTAACGTAACGTTCACTTAAAGTTAACTTAACGTATATGTGATCACGATTCACGTAACTTAACGTAACAACTCGAGCCAAACATCTTCATTCTCGAGTATGATCTGTGATTTGTACTAGTTGCACAGTGATGATCTTTGAGTGTTTACAGTTTTCAATCGATATAATAAATATCTATTAAAAAACTTTTTTGATAAATTTAGCTTTCCTATTTTAGTTTAATTATAATGGATACAATTCAGACTTTTTATTCGAGGTGCTCGTTTAAGAAAATGTCTGAATGGCTGCCATTCAGAATGGATACAATTCAGCTCCCCCAGATAAACACCATACGATTCAGTTGTATTCTAATTTATCCTTTATTAATACAAAAAATAGATATGAAACGTTTGAATCCTATAATATTTGGGAGATTCTAGATTCGTAAAAATCTCAAAAGATGATTTGAATTCAATTATGAAGGCCTCGACTTTAAATTCACAATTTTGAGCAATTTATAACAGTAATAATATAGACTTGTGTAATTGGGACAAAATAACAAAATCATAAAACAGGACAAATTTGTACTCCTATAATTTATTTATTCAAAAAGGGTTACCTTTGTTTTTTTATGACGTAACATATATGGCAAGCCAAATAGCGTTTGTCACTGATACCAAGCCTTTGACAACTTTTCAATTTCAAATATGTTGATAATATTATAATTTTTTTTTTAAAGATTCGATGATTTGAATTTTGATTCAAGATTAAAAAGCAAATTTAAGTTTCGGATTTGAGAAATTTAGGACTCGATCCATCTCCAGTAAAAATGCGTCCATAATATTCAAGTAGTGGTTGTATAAAATATAAAATAATAGTACAGGATTAATATAATCAAAATGATATGTCTAAGGTGGCCTAGTGCCGGCGGCTGACTTTCAAAAATCCCACTTTATTTATCGAGGGTTTTGTAAATTTAAAATTATGGTTCACGCCAACAAATAGGCAACGTGTATAACCATGTGTCTAAAATTTTAGTTATATAAGACATATAAAGTTAAAAATTAAATATTTAAGTTTCATGGTTTTAAAATATGAACGACAAGGTGAAATTGGCTCCTTTTCAACAACGCTTCACGCGAAATATTCCAGTTCTGAGATTAAGGTAAATGATGAGAAACGTAGATCTAGTCTACCTCAAACAAATTAAGTCATTTTTCAAGAAGACGGTGCCTTTAAGTAGCATATGAAAAAATTATATCCCTTAAAATAAATTTAAAAAAAGTATGTAATTTAAAGTCAACTTATAAAATGTTCATATAACAGAGAGCGCTAAATCACGTCATCACATTTAATATAACTTACACCTCTCGGGTAATAATGAAAGGAAGAGATTCCTTGTGTTATAATATAACCCTCTCACACTTCCTTCTCTTCTTTGTGACTGACTCTGCAGAATATACCAGCCTTACCCCGTACCCCCTTTACTGCTCTACACTCACCAACACAAGCCCAACTATAGCAGAAAAAAAAAAACCTGGCACCTGAGCTGCAAGAAATAAAATTACACCCTGGCGTCGTATTTCTGGAGACATTTTGCGAGGACTTCCTCCCTCCCCTCCCCTTCATATCCTTTCTTATCCTACCCAAGAGAGACACCATTTGTCCGGCAACATAATATACACACGCGATATGCACAGAAGGACCAACACTTATAGAACCTTGTATGACAGTTATTAAAGTTAATAGATCTAGTGTCATGTAGTCATACGCCCAAAGGACGTGCTTGTTTTGTAGCTAGCCTTTTGGCTATTTAATTTATTTATTTGTATGTGTAATTGTGGGCATGGTGACAAAAGGGCGCCACACATCTGTCTTTATCGCATCTAGCTGGATCATTTGGATGACATGCAGTGGACCTAATTTCACAAGACCTAAAGTTTAGGAGCTATGACTTTAGGTCTTATAAAATTAGGTCCAGTGAAGTTAGGTCTTATGAAATTAGGTCTTATAAAATTAGGTCTTGTGCCTTTAGGTCCACTGCCTGTTTGAACAGTTAAAGATATTTTAAAGTAATCGATGAAAAATGAATTTTAGGTCCAGTGCTTTTAGGTCTAGTAAAGTTAGGAGTTATAAAATTAGGTGCTATGAAGTTAGGTCTTATAAAATTAGGTCTTATAAATTTAGGTCTTATGGGGTTTAGTTCTCGTAGAATTTAGGTCTTGTGCCGTTAGGTCTTGTGCCGTTAGGTCTTATAAGGCTAGGTGTAATAAATTATAACTTCCATATCATCAAAAATATTCAGGCCCATCGTGACCATCAAATAAACAACATTAAAAAACATTAAAATAATTCATCACCTCCTAGATTTTAGAACCAACTACCTTGCCTTGAGGGCTATATAACCTTGGGTTGAGGGTGCATATCGGGACCTGCATAGGCTGAGTACAAAAAGGGGGGTGGGGTAGGGATCCATTGTGATTTTCCACATCACACTATAAGGTTAAATATAACTTTAATTATATTTTAATAAGATTTTATTTCTATTTTTAATCCCATGCCGCCATCTCTAAATTGTCGTGCAGGTTAGAGAATGTAGGGTATGGAGCAAGGTGTTAGAGGAAAGGGGGTGGAAAGCCTGTCGATACCTGCTCTGGTTGGGAGAGAGGGGGTCAGGATGAGAAGTTATTGATATGGGCTCGAGTTTCTAGGAGCAACAGGGCGCCAGGTATTTACAGCTATGGGTTCGAGTTATTGGGAGTGCCGCGGGTGTCGTGTTCGTGGGGCGTCCAGACGTTGAGGGTAAATTACCGTTATGAGGTCCGGGTGTTGGGGGCGTCGGGACGTCATTTTGGAGGAGGTTTCAGAGCGTCAAGGGTAACTACCATTGTGGGCTCTTGGGCTCAGGGGGCAATACCTGTCAAAAATAATGTTAATAGTATCAAAAAGGGAATTTTGCAGCAAAAATGGGTGTGTCAGGGAGAAAAAGTTAAGTCAAAGGGAAGAAATGTCATAACCTTACGAGGAAACGTGGGTAATTTACCGCTGTGGAGTTAGGTTGTTGAGGATGTGGTGTAGAGGAGGTATTCAGAATATGTCAAGTGCATCAGCATTCACCTGGAGAAAGAATGTAAATTCGTTGCTGGGCGTACGGAATTTGTCATCATGAGGTCGCGTTGATGGGCTTTAGGGTTCTGTATCCCCCTCTACTTATAAGTTATAGGGGTGGCGAGCTTTAATTTTGGTGGCGGCCATCTAGAATTTCCACATCACGTTATAAGGTATAGGGCGGTCCATTTGGATTTTCAAATAAAGTTGTAAGGATTTTTAGCGACCATCTTGGATTTCCACATAACGTTTTAAGGTATTTTGGTGGTTATTTTGAATTGTTCAAAGCGATTAATTAAAGTAGTTAATTAATCAATGCAATTAATAAGGGATGAAGGGGAGGGGGCGGCGTCGATGTCCACCATTTTAATAAAAAAAATTCCCCCCAGAAGTATCTGAATCTCCTTATTTAAGTATTAGGAGGTAATTCAAGCGGAAGTATACCAGCATATTCCTAGAAAAAGGATAAAAAATCCTTTCCAGTAAAGTGGGTGATTCCAGCCGGGACTCGAATCCAAATCTTCTTCACCGGTAAGCCAGATGATACTGACTCCTTAGCAAGTTTTCCTCCTCCTCCTTCCCCATCCCTCCGAAAAGTTTCAGTCTCGATCTGGTTTTACAGAGTCAGAAGGCTGAGGAGATATTCCTGGCTATAGGCGGTATACAAGAACGAAAATGAGTAAGTGAGAAGTGTGGGTGAATACTCATTACCAAGAAAAGGCTTAGATAGGACAAATTAAACAGAAGTGCAGTCCCGAGCAAAATTTTCTTTACTCATTCTTTACTTTAGCCGCGTATACACGAGGCCATTTGTCAGGCAAATTCGAAAATTGACGCGTCTAACCTGCTATCAACTGGCCTCGTGTAAGCGTGGCTTCACACTATTCATTTCTCGGAAGTGAGGTTTTCACTCTATCCCTAGTCCATAAGTCATTTCTTGGAGTTGAGTGTTTACTTTTTAAAACCCAACTCGTTCTGGCATATGACCTATGTGTACTGAGGTGTATTTTCCTTTATGGTTTCCCACTCCACCTCCATGCAAATACAGTGATAATTACTCTACATTATACCTTCTTCATTTCTACCTTAGTGATTCAAAAGTGTCAATATTTTGGCTGGGTAATATAATGCAGCATTATTTTTTTATATAAATAGGTTTATTACCCACATTGTCATTGATATATTACGACCTTATCAATAATGCAGTTATCGTAAACAATCCTGCGGTGCTTAGAAAAACTGTATGCTTCATATTTGTCAAGATGAACTGAATATTCTCGAACAAAGCTAAGTTGTAGCTCCTTTATAAAATTGTAAAGAAAGACATGTAAAACAAAATTAAGATGGCTAATAATAGTAATCATAATAATAATCCATGGCGTATTTCTCTCTAACACACCCCTTGCAACGCACCAAATCGTGACACCAAGTTTGTCGTCTGCTTGCTAGCTAGAGGACAAATTTAACGGTTTCTTTTAATGTTCTTGAGCAAAACGTGTCTCTCGTGAATAAAAGTTTGTTTATACCCTACTTGACTGAAGACACATTTACATTAGAGGATATACAATTATTCAATTTTAAATGTGACATTGTACAAATAAGAATAAAATCTTTGATATATTAAAATAAGTAGCTAAAGCCAATGTGGTTTACATTCTGCCAAGATTACAGTATGTTTAAAATTGGTTATTAGCTAATATATTGGTTTCAGAAACAATATTATGTTTAGAGTTCGATATCTAAAATGAAAAAAGGTAGCTTCAAACTTACTTACGTTCGTTTAAATGACAAACTTTGTGTAGTAGTTTTGTATTCAAATTATCATTTAGGCTAGAGGTTTATACAAAGTATTACTATATTATAATATTATTAAGTTGGCTCTTAGCGTGTATTGCCTTTTGCTTTCAGAAGCCATATTATATTTAATGTTAGATAACTATAATGAAATATTTGCTAAAAACCAGGCTAATTTTGTTCGAACGACAAAATTTTGTGTAGAAGTCTTACGTTCAAACGATCATTTAGCGTATAGGCGTGTAGGAAATATTACTATTTTAGCCTAAATCAACTTATTTAAAGAAACAAGTCATGAGTGTTGAAATTAGTTATGCCCTTCAAACCTTTTACTAACCCATTTATTTCGTTTAACTAATCATACATTGATATATCTCCTAAATTCAATAAAATTAGCGAATTATGTTTAAATGCCACATTGCCTTGTATGTGTATAAGAGAGAAAGAGATACCCGAATGTTTCCTTCTCTCTTACACAATGTTGTACAAATGACAGCTCAAAAATTTTAGCCGCAGATGTCCATCCAGTTATAATATAGAGATCAATGGGCTCCAGCTATGCTTATAAGGTATAGGAGTGGCCATCTTTGATTTTGGTGGCGGCCAGCTCTGATTTCCACATAACGTTGTAAGGTATTTTGGAGGCCATTTTGAATTTTCCTAAGTGATTAATTAGGGTAATTAATATATTAGGCCCTAATGTTAACATACTTTGGCTTTCAATAAAATAAACTCACATTTTATAAATAGTATTTATATAGGCTACCTATTTATGTGATTGTTGCGGCTCTAAAGACTTTCGACTTTCATCGGTTAAAATATAATAGTATATAATATGTGCTTTAATAAGAATTACTCATTAATTGACTCAACAAATAAGTGAAGTTTTCTAATGCCATATGCCATTAGATTAAGCTGATAAAATACAAGCATCCAATAATGATATTTGGTTTGTTCCCTCAATAACTGCACTTTAGTCCACATCGGTGATCGAATGATTCAGAGAATAGACTGAATTTTTGATGATGGCGAGACCCGGTTCAAATTCCAGTCAAGTGAGGGTGAGTTTTAATAAATGGTTTCTGAGTTTTCCTCCACGCAAATGAGAGTACATATCCTCTAAATTGTACATTTCTCTTTCTTACACCATTGTGAAAAAATGTGGATAGCCTGAGCGTGCTAGTAAATACGTGATACGGGTGACAAAAATTTGGGCCACGATTATTGCACAGTTAAATTTTATTTTAGTTAATAATAATTATGTCTTCACAATACATTTTTAATATCTTTTTATTTTAAATACGGTGAAATACGTGAAGAGAGAATGAGTAAACAAATAAGTGGAAAAACACTTCTAGCATACCTGTAAAGGATAGACAAATACTTCCTAAATAAAAGCTGTCCACGTCAGTCGAGATTATTAACATTAAGGCAATCCTGCCTGCCAGAGAGTTTCATCTTACTTCTCGTTCGAACTATCCGCATTTAATTTCACTATTTTAAAGTGACCGAGGAAGGAATAATTTAGGGGAAATGTTCCCACATTTGCTTGAAAAGAGAGTGAGGAATCCTCTAGAAAAATACCTCGGTACGCTCGGCCAAGATTCTAATCCCAACTTCCTTGTCAGTGGAAAACTAGATTAGATGAGCTTGACATTATTCCACATTCCAAGCGTTTTGGCCGTGTTTATTAAAACCACTTTATCGATAATGGTATGTTTTATATGACGAGAGAAATACACCCAGCAGGATTTAAACTACGACCTCCCATTCCTCAGAAAATTAGACAAGACAAAACTGACGCCTTTGTCTGTGTTCCTATCATTGTGTTAAAAAGAATGTAGTTTTAGGACTTATGCCGGCATGCCATATAAATTTAGGTCTTATGAATTTAGGTCTTGTGAGGTTAGGTCTTGTGCTTGTTGGCTTGTGAGATTAGGTCTTGTGGGGTTAGGTCTTATAAAATTAGGTCCAGTGAAGTTAGGTCTTGTGAAATTAGGTCTTATAAAATTAGGTCTTGTGCCTTTAGGTCCACTGCCTGTTTGAACAGTTAAAGATATTTTAAAGTAATCGATGAAAAATGAATTTTAGGTCCAGTGCTTTTAGGTCTAGTAAAGTTAGGAGCTATAAAATTAGGTGCTATGAAGTTAGGTCTTATAAAATTAGGTCTTATAAAGTTAGGTGTTATGAAGTTAAGAAATTTAGTTTAGGAGTTGTGACTTTAGGTCTTATAATTTTAGGTCCACTGCCACATGTCCGTCCATTTGGATACTATTTTGTATGAAAATTGGGGAAACTCAAATCAAGAGTATATTTTTTTAGTCGGCGCAGAGTAATACTAGTCAATTTGTGAGCCTACCTATAGGCGTCAGTATCGTCTTGTCTGTTTCACTGTTAAGGTGGGAGTGAGCGAACGAAAGTTAAGGCCAGTATTTCTGTAGTTTTTATAGCAAAACATATTTTTGGACAAGATAAGTCAAATAAATTCTTCAATACAAACCAAGAGTTTAATTTTCTTAACATGGTGACCTCAATAGTTGTTGAATATTTGTCATGATTCATGAGCATAGCGGCATTGGATGACAAACTTTTTAAATGAAGAGAAAAGTTGTCATCAAATTACAGGACTCTCTTCAGAGATATTCAAGAGCTGATGAAGTCAACGTGTGAAGAACATTAAACTTTATGCTTCTACTGGAGAATTTTTAAATTTATTTTTACCAAGAAAGGTATTTCTATAAAATCTGCAAAAACACTTAACTTTTATCGCATTCCATACATTCCCCACCTTAAAAGTTCAAAATTACGCTCAAATTAAAAGTTTTATATATATATATAACATAGAATTCGATTTTCTATTAACTACTGAAAACATACATTCTAACAAAACGAACAGTACATTAGCCAATTATGTCATAATTATGTCATAATTGACTATCAGTGTCAGAGGGAGATGGGTATCTTAAGAAACTGCATCAGCATTCATTTGGCAAGATGATAGGAAAACCAAACAGGTTTTTTTTAAAATCATTAGTGGGTATTAGTTAGCATCCGAGAGGTGAGTAACTTTTTTGATATTTCACAAACTACTACAGTCCAATTTTCATAGGAAAGGCCTTATCTGACAGTTATGAATGTTTTAGATTTACTTTCATGTATTCATACGTCAAGTCATGTGATCTGCAGTTGTCACTTTTGATAGATGTCATTAATACTTATAAAATAACACTAATAATATAGTAAAACCCACTTCGGTGGCCGCATGGTCTAAGGCACTACTCTCGCAATAGACAGGCTGCCGATGCCAGGGAAATCGGGGTTCGATTCGGGTGCACTGAGGATTGTTTTTCCTAAATGGTTTTACCATTCTACCTCCACGCAAATGAGGATACACTTAATATAAATTCAGCTTTCCTCACTCCTAACCCATTAGATTATTAGTGCATAGGTGTACAACCCAAACGGGTAGTAAGACGCAGTGATAGATAATATATCGTAAAATATTATTAATTTTGGCAGTAAAAAAGTTGGTAATTAACTAAAGGCTGTTTCTATAGAAATTAGACTATGCATTTATGACATGGGGTGTGTTTCGGAGCTTTCATATTTTGAAAGATGGTTTGGATTTAGACATCCAGATGCTAAATATAGTGAACTGTAGCCAATGTTGGAATTTTTACACTAATTTACTAAATGCTCTAATCTAAAAGATTCAAGTCATGCATAAGATATAGTTCTACCAGAAATTTCCACGCACTTTGTAGAGTGCCCCTGACAAAACGCAACCTGTTTCACACCCGTAAAAATCATCTGCCCTACTGCTTGCACGAGAGACACACACACATGTATAATATACATTTGTTAAGGCGCCGTGTCAGTAATCCATTCTGCGTGTAATTGAGTTCAATTGTAGAGCGGCGCTATCGATCTAACAACCTAGCTCTGGCCCCTTCTCTTTCATATAATTCAACGTTTATGGACGCCGTTTGGGCAAAGTTCCACTGTTTTATTTATTTTCTTCTTTCTCGTTGCGTGTCTCTTGCAGAGGTTTCTTTCTTTCCCTTTATTCTTCCTACCCTTCTCCCCATTTCAACAAAAACATCCTCGCTCGCAACTTTCTCGCAATGTATCGACTAGAACATTCGATGTCAACAGTCGCAGATGTCATGACCGGAATTCTGATTGGATGGTCTCTCGTTTAACTTTACCAAACTAAAGATTGGGAAGAACTTGGGTTTTAAAAAAAATCCACAGAAAACTTAGACGATTAAATTTTGTTTGAAGTTTTAGTGGAGTGTGTAGAATTTGTTTCCCCCCACGTCTATCTACCCTTTCGGATTATAGGCNATACTCCATTCACGCTATGAATTACTCTCTGAAAGGTCTTTTTTCTTACCAAAATCCTACTATATACTAGCTTTCTAGTAGGGAAAAAGGCCTTTAAGAAAACAATTCCTACGCTGAACAGATTTTACTAACTAAGCTATTATGGGAGAGAAGAGGAAGGTATCTTTTGAGAGGAGATGTACCTGTATTTGCATGGAGGAAAAGTGATAAGAAATTTAGGAGAAAACACCGTTAGTACACCCTGCCTGGATTCGAACCCAACATACTCGTCACTGGCAAATCAAACTGAATGAGTCTGACACTTAGACCGCGGGCTCACAGGCGTGGGTGTATTATTAATCAGTTGGTCTCATTACGGGGCAAATCTAAAGGGAAATGCATACTAAAACCACACTGCTATGGTTAACCTTAAATTAAAAGAAAACTGCTTTTTTTTGTGTGTGAATGATTTGCGTCTTACTACACGTCCTGACTATTCATATTCCATACGAATGTTCTAGGAACTGATGAAAGCAGAGTTTACACTGCAGTGGTTCCCAACCTGGGGGGCGGGCGGGGGGGCACTTCCATGGTAGGTGTAGATCCAGTAGAAAATAACGGTAAAAATAATTTAAGAATTCCATTTAGATCAGCAATGGCAATTGCTTGTTTATTGTCGGTTTGTGGACGGCGGAGTTTTGAGAGAAGAAATGTTGTTTGTAAAAATTTTGAGGACATCAGAAGCTTCTGAATACATGTCTGCTGTTTGTGAGTTTTTCGATGAAAAAAGACTTTCATGGGAAATAGTTGTGGGGATCTATATTGATGGAGCACCAGCTTTGCTTGGTTCTCGTTCTGGATTCCTTAAGTTGGCAAAATATAAAAATCCGGCTATAATAGGAACCCACTTCGTCATTCACAGACAAGCTTTGGCAGCTAAAACTTTACCAGACGAACTTAACCACTCACTGAAAGTAGCAATAACAGTAGTGAATTCTGTGAAGGCAAGTGCTTTAAATACAAAGTTTTTTGAAGGTTTTTGTGCTGATCTTGGAGCAGAACACAAAACTCTACTTTTTCACACCGAAGTTCATTGGTTATCAAAAGGTAATATGTTAGCTCGGCTGTATGAATTGAAGTCCGAAGTAGAAATATTTCTACTTAGTCAGAAAAACAATGAGCTATATGGAGCGTTCACCAACGATACATTTATTTTGTTACTGGCCTACCTTTCAGATTTTTTCAAAGCATTGAACAAACTTAATTTAAAACTGCAAGGGAAAAACTCAAACATAATGCCATCACATGATGCCATCAGTGCATACATGGGAAAACTTCTTCAGCTGTGGAAGCGTCGACTTCAAGATATACATTTTTCATATTTTCCTCGCCTCAATGAACTACTCGGCAACGATGAATTCGATCAAGATTATTTCACACTTGGACCTTCTTGCTGAAGGATTCAAGCACTAATTTCCGGCCTTTTCTTCAGATAATTTGTCTTGGAAATTGACATGGCATAATCAATACAAGAAGAGGCTTTGAACTTAAGTGCGACACAAAAGCCAAGGATGAATTTCAAACAATGAATTTGAATGAATTTTGGCTAAACTACCTGCACATTTACCCAAAAGTAGCTATGCAAATATTATGTACGACTATACCATTTTCTTCTGTGTACCTGTGTGAGTCAGAATTTTCAACGCTGACTGGCATTAAAATTAAACAGCGCTGTCGAATTCAAGCGGAGCGTGATTTTTAGTGTGTTCTTTCAAAGATAAAACCAAAATTCAAGAACTAATGAAAGCCAACCATCTCACTAATTTTCAGTCTTTTTTTTTTTTGAGCTATTATGCTGCAAGTGTTAGGCCTACATTTATATTTTGTTAAAAATAAAGTAATGTCTAGAAAATTAATGTTTTAGGTTAGGATATTTTTTATGATAATGTCAAAATGGAAGGGACGTGGGAATTTGATAATAATCTACCAATGAGGGCGTCAACTGTAAGAGATTGGGAACCCCTGGTTTAGAGTAAATGTACCCACACATTTGTGAAGGGAGAAAGGGAAAATTTTTAGGAAAAACACCTTAGTACACTCAACTGGGAGTCAAATCCCGACTTCCACAACATCAGCATACAACATTTGACAAGACTGATGGTTTCTCTTCATCAACAGCAAACAACATTTGACAAGAATGATGGTTTCCCCACATTCTCACGGATGTGGGTTTATTACCGTTATTACTAAGGCTATTGTCTTTTTCTAATTAATGGAAAAGAACCATTATTGGTTAGTTTATAATCCGAATTGGTAGTAAGACGTGGTGCTAACGTGTGAAGGACCGGCAAGAGATATATATTAGGATATAAGTACATAATTTCCCAAAGCAGGATTTATTTGGGTCAAATTTAAATTATATATATTATTTACAATTCAATCACTATTTATAAATTTTTGCCAACTTTTTGTGCACCTATTTTTGTAATTATGACCCATGTAAATTAGTTATAACATATATAAATTAATAAATGACACAAACACGTAATTTAGTTGAATAGGCTTGTATGACCCAAGAATGAAGCGAATTAAAATTTAACGATAATTGTTTGAAAGAAAATTGATTCACGGAAAAAAATTTGAATTATTGTACACGCTACTAGAATAAAAGTATAGCTACAAATATATATATATATATATATATATATATATATATATATAGCTATACTTATATATATATATATATATATTTCTGAACCGGCAGTAACGAACCCGCGGACCGGTACTGGTCCATGGCCCACCAATTGGGAAATATTGACTTATATTACTCTAACAATAGTACAATACGGCGAGTCTTTGATATTTCACTGTGTGTGTGAGGTAAAACGAATGAAACTGACATTCTTATTACATCAAGAACCTTTTTCTTTTCTAAAATTGATGAAACGTTGACGTTGATTTATGGGAATTTGACTTTGGTTTATTGTTTTCATTGAAATACAGACCGCTGGTTTTGCTCAATAGGCGTAGTCTTTCTCTTGGAATAAATTTAATCTTATAAAAAGATTAGAAAACCAAATGAGATAATAATGACTGAGTTTTATTGTAAAGCGTGATTTATCGTTCATTTAAAGAAAATAAAAGTGATTTAATGTGGTCCAAACATGAGAGCTTACGTGACTTAATAGCTAGCAACACCACTTTGGTGTTTCAGGTGAGAAAACAGCAGCGGATTAAGGAGAATGTCCAGCCGATGAGTTTACTTCCTCTTACAGAGCGAAAGTATTGTATTATTATTATTATTATTATTATTATTATTATTATTATTATTATTATTATTATTATTATTATTATTATTATTAGCACCACGTCTTACTACCCGTTCAGGTTATACGCACTTACGCTAATGTGTAATGGTAGAGTGATTGTGAGATGAAATGGAGGACCTACAGCTTAACGTGGAATCCGAACCACGGTGGAGGCCTGGCATTCCTCACATTCACAAGTTGTGATTAACACACTTCTTGTCAGAGGTGAAGGAAAGGTTTGGCAATCAGATAAATCTGTGCCAGGACCGAGGATTGAGCCCCGGACCCTCAGCACACCAGGTCACCTAGAAAGTATTGTAATCGTGAACATTTTTTATCTCGATCGGTTCAAACTTGATATTTAGATGCTATATGACTTTCTTTTAATTTTGTCCTTAGCGCTTGGATTAAGAATAGTTTACTAATGAATGATTTTTGAAAATATTAAACTTTTTGAAAATGGCTCTAATGATTTTGTTTAAAATGTCCATCTAGGGATCGTTTGACAAAATGACCTGACTGTATTCGAGTTTTAAATTATTATTTCGTTCAAAAAAAAGTGGTTGGATACTAATCGCTTAATCACCCACACCGTTAGGGCCCATTGACACGATGTTAGTAGACTAATGCAAGTTTACGAGTACTAGCTTACTAACATGTAAGTTGTGTTGATACGCATTTTCTCTTGTATTAGTATCGCTTCTAAAAACATGGCTGAAAATGAAGTGGTGCTAACTGATCTCTCTATTGGAGCCATTTTTTCATCACTGTTTCTGATTTCTCGTTCGGGTTATTGATACGCATATACTAATAATTACGCTTATGTGTTAGGAGCTAGGAAGGGTGAATTTAGAATAAGAATGGGCGGCCAAATAAATTACAATTTTTCAGTAAACGCAATGTATCATAACTAGTTGACCTATTTAAAAAATTGTTTTATATAGATAACATAAAAAGTATGTGATTAGTATGTCTAATATTCTTAATTCCTTACTACATTAAAATATGTTTCAGTTGATCCCAAATAATTATTTTATTATTTTGCTTGATTTGTTAACTCACTTAGCATACATGATCAATACAATTAAACTCAAATAAAGTCAATAAATCCCAATACAACCAAACTAGGTCAGACACTTTTGTTATAAATAGGCCTAACCCAGGTTTTTTCAAATGTTTTTTCAAATGTCAAATTTAAATGTTGGTATACTAATAACAAAATATCTTGTTAGATGCTAGCTAGCTAGGCCTAAAATATTCCTTAAAAATAATAATAAATTAATTTGTAGATTGGTTTAAATATAAACTATCTGGTTTGAATATGAGACAATAATATAATGCTGTGTATCTACTCAAGTTGCCAAAGCATTACTACAAAGTGTTTGAAGTGTATGGGCTGAACATTATTAATTAAAACTTATAAAGATTAGTTAAAGTGTAAAATACGGAGATTGGAAAGTGTGCCGGTGATTTTGCGTGAAATTCGCCAGCCAGTCATACCTTACTTGCCGATAACACGAATATTATGTTGCCAGAACTAATCACGGTACTACAATGTTTTATAAATTACACATGCCACGTTGATTGGTATTAAATAATGGTTTGATAAAATTATTTATAACATTTGTTAACCGATATTAAATAATATTTCTCACAAGGCACATTTTCAATATTTACGTATCATTTTATTTTGGACTCTTCCTGAGAATATGTACGCCTGATATCACTTTACAATATTCTCTAGTGCAATATCATTGGTATTCTTTTCTTTATAAATCCGGTGCTTAAAATTCTACAAAAACTCATTATTTTTCATAACATTCCACAAATAAGTGTTTCCCGCACAACAATATTTTAGTTGCCACCATTTTGAATTGTCTACTTGCATTAGTAAAGTTGTAAGGTTACCAACTTTTTCAGTTGCAAGTGGACTTGCATGTTAGTAGCTTGCTTGTCTGTTCACACGCTACAAGTTGAGCGCGCGTAGCCAAATTAGTGGACTTGCATTAGCCAACTAACATCGTGTAAACGGGCCTTAAGTCACGCAAAATAAAGGCCAAGCTCATCTAAACTTGGTTTTCGTTAACGAGTAGGTCAGGGGTTCGAATGCCATGCAGGTGGAGTGAGGATGGGTTTTTACCATATGGTTTCCCACTCTGCTCCCATGCAAATGCGGGTACATTGCCTATACATATCTTACTCATCCTAATCCTATTAGTGTAATTAAATGAGCACATCCTGGACGGTTAGTAAGAGGTATAATAAAAATTAAATCTACTTTTTTTAGCATAACTTCTTACTACCGGTTCAGGTTATAAGCATATGTACTAATTACGATAATGTGTTGAATTTAGAAGAATTGTACTCACATTTATGTGGAATGAGAGGGGAAAACTATTTAGGAAAAACCACTTTCAGTACACCCGACCCGAACCCCAATATTCCCGTCATTGGCAGTCTAGTCTGGTAAGAATGACGCCTTAGACCATGAGGCCATAGAACCAGGTAATAAGGAGGAAGAAATTCGGCCACAGAACCAGGTAATAAGGAGGAAGAAATGCGTCCAGAGAACCAGGTAAAAAGGAGGAAGAAATGCGGCTAGAGAACCAGGTAATAAGAAGAAAGAAATGCGTCCAGAGAACCAGGTAATAAGGAGGAAGAAATGCAGGCTAGAGAACCAGGTAATAAGGAGGAAGAAATGCGGCTAGCGAACCAGGTAATAAGAAGAAAGAAATGCGTCCAGAGAACCAGGTAAAAAGGAGGAAGAAATGCGTCCAGAGAACCAGGTAAAAAGGAGGAAGAAATGCGTCCAGAGAACCAGGTAATAAGGAGGAAGAAATGCGGCTAGAGAACCAGGTAATAAGAAGAAAGAAATGCGTCCAGAGAACCAGGTAATAAGGAGGAAGAAATGCGTCCAGAGAACCAGGTAATAAGGAGGAAGAATTGCGATCACAGAACCAGGTAATAAGGAGGAAGAAATGCGACCAGAGAACCAGGTAAAAAGGAGGAAGAAATGCGTCCAGAGAACCAGATAAGTAGGAGGAAGAAATGCGGTCACAGAACCAGGTAAAAAGGATGAAGAAATACGGCCAAAGAACCAGGTAAAAAGGAGGAAGAAGGACGCAAGCGCATGAAGCCTCCTCTACACAGTCAACTCTTCTAGACACGAGAAGAAAGTGTCACGAGACCAACTCCCACCTGTCTACTAAACTGGAACGACTCCTGCGGAAATCATGTCTGCTTCCTCGCCGCTCCTCCCACTATTTTAATCGTATATATTTGGGTGTTCAGCCCAATAAATTCAACTTAATATTCAATCAACGACCGAAGAAGACTCGCTGCTAAGTTTGATTGTAGTCGCCTGCTGATCAACGCTTAGCTCATGCCTGTGAGGATGGTATCGATGGTCTCGCCAACTATGTGGAGACATTCTTTTTAAAAATTACAAGTTTCTTTCTGATAGAGTTTTAGTTGCTTAAATATGTTAGAATAAGGTTTACCTTTTGTTCTGTTGAATCGCAGGCACTTTGTTTATCAATTTATAATTTAATACTGCTATTTGTTTTGGTGTAGCCTACCCACTCAGGTTATTGCATCATGTTGCTGCGATACCTGAATATGATATTTAAGTAGGAAACTTATTATCTCAATTATTTGCAGGACGACGAGTGTAAGTCGTAAATTAATGTAATCTCAGTTTGGTGTACTAAGGAGCCAGTATGTTTATTTTATAACATCTTACTTTATATACATTAGTTTCCTAATTCTGTGTAGTACCCCCAATGGCAGTTTAGGTCTAGGTAACATCGTTTCATTGCAGAGTGGTTTTAACAATATTAATGTAAGTGGATTTTACCATCTTGGGACAGAGTTTCGCATCCTCAGTGTCGATACTAGAATTAGGGGGATTTGTCCACTTTATATTTTATTGGCCTCTTGGCTTTTGTATGTCCCAATATTGACTATAATTGCTCTTACGTAATAAGCTTTGTTGAGGCATTCCTAATTGGGGTTGTGCCACTAAGAATTAATTACTCGGGTGTGCCAATAGTATATGGTCTTTCAATTTAATAGGAATTCCAGACCTCCACCGTGGTTCGTATCCCACGTTAAACTGTAGGTCCTCCATTTCATCTCACAATCACCCTACCATTACACATTAGCGTAAGTGCGTGTAACCCGAACGGGTAGTAAGACGCGGTGCTAATAATAATAATTATTATTATTATTTAATATGATATCTCCTTCACCATTAAAGTGCAGTGATGGCACAGAATATTTATCCATACTACAGTCCTTTGTGGATAATATTAATATATAATTTTGATACCATTGAGTTGGATATAATTAGGGATTCATTATTGTAGCTAAATCACATTTTGCTTGACTAAAAATATTAAATTTTTTGTTATTGAATGTTGTTACTTCTATTGCCCATTCAATGGAGGCAAGTAACTGGTTCCCTACTTTGTTATAATATTCACGAACATAATTTTAGGGCCTGGTTTCAAACTTACATTGTCTATTTTTTAACTTTGTTTTAAATAAAGTAATTTAAAATGACGTTCTCTAATTGTATCTCCCTGTTTCCTTTCCCAATATAAGACGTGTTCCTTCCCTATAATACGTTCATGTTGAACGGTGTAACATCTGGGGATGTTGTGGTAGAGTGAGGTTGTAACATCTGGGGATGTTGTGATAAAGTGAGGTGGTAATATCTGGGGATATTGTGGTAGAGTGAGGTTGTAACATCTGGCGATGTTGTAGTAGAGTGAAATGTTGTGGTAGAGTGAGGTTGTAACATCTAGGGATGTTGTGGTAGAGTGAGGTTGTAACATCTGGCGATGTTGTGGTAGAGTGAGTTTGTAACATCTGGCGATGTTGTGGTAGAGTGAGGTTGTAACATCTAGCGATGTTGTGATAAAGTGAGGTGGTAATATCTGGGGATATTGTGGTAGAGTGAGGTTGTAACATCTGGCGATGTTGTAGTAGAGTGAGGTTGTAACATCTGGAGATGTTGTGGTAGAGTGAGGTTGTCTATTTAAAGATAACCAGGGAACACTTATCACGGTCATCCTTGCTCATTATTTGGAATAGGGGTTATCGTATATGTCAGGGAACTCTTCTTTAGGGTGTGCACCTTAGCCTCTTTTATCCATCCATAGTGAGCCGAGCCCATTAGACACTGGGACTACTATTTGGGTAGCTAAATAATCAAAAAACATAAAAAGCGAAAACTTGTTACTAATCACTTTCTTTGGGGAACCATAGTTTTTGTTACTACACATATTGTGAGCCTGAAGTATTAGACTGCGTGATTGCTGATGCGGAAGGATGCCAAACGAAGGACCTT
The DNA here is from genome assembly GCA_902155825.1 of Timema genevievae. Lineage (NCBI taxonomy): Eukaryota > Metazoa > Arthropoda > Insecta > Phasmatodea > Timematidae > Timema > Timema genevievae. Next base: position 64,594 of record CABFWO010001379.1, read on the forward strand.
GAAAATCTTAAGCTCTGTATAACTATTATTTAAGGAAACTAGTGTATGTGAACCTTATTTATATTTTTACTTCCACCCCACTAATTATATAAAAATTAAATGTCTGCCTTTCGTTTGTTTAGTCCTCAATCATGCTAAAGCCACTGTACCACTAATTGTCCGATAAAATTTCTCATTAACATAACTTGTAACCCCGGTTAACATAGAGGTTAATTACAAATTACGTCCTCCATTTTGTTTCAAGATAGTGGCTACAAAACACTTCTTCTTAGCCTTTTTCTCATATTATGCTTATTAGATTTTTATTAGATCATTTTTTAAAGTTTCCTAGATATAATCATATTAGACATAACGACCATATTTTTAAAAAAAATTGTGACTATAGAACACTATTTCTTAGCCCGTCCAGAACTCTTAACTCATAAATTATGGGAACTAATAATTAATAATTATATAAATAGCGTGGGATGTGTATTTTTTTTGTATGTATGTGGGTATATTTGTAGGTGCAATAACTGCAAAAACAAGAGACATAAAAAGCTTAAATTAGACTAATATATAAAAATGAAATTTTGTGTGTTTGTTACTCAAACACGCCCAAACCATTGTAAACTTTTAGGAGACTTGGAAAATTTAAAAAATACCAGCAATATTGTGAGATTACTCAAAATACCCCAATAATTCCTAAATATTTTAGATTTCAAATTGGAGTTTGATGAAATGGGAGATTTAGATGTTTCCACAACTTTTGCAAGAAACTACTTCTCACTAAACCTGCTTCAGTGCCCGCATGGCCTAAGGCGTCACTCTCGCAATAGACCAGACTGCTGATGACAGGGAGATCGGAATTTAAATCACGGCCGGGTAGACTGAGGAAGGTTTTCCCTAAATGTTTTTCAACTATACCTCCATGCAAATGCTGGTACACTTTCTCTAAATTCAGCCTTCCTTATCCCTAACTCATTAACGTAATCAGTACATAATATGCTTATATCCTGAATAGGTAGTAAAAGCCACGGTGCTAAAATAATATACGTCTCTTGTGGTAGAAGATTGAAATTTGTCAGGCATTTGTATGAGCCACCCCAAACACTCTGAAACAAAATTTAATTTTAAATATATCATCATAAAAGGGGGAAAGGGGTCCTACCCAAAAATTGCCTAAACTAATATAATAAAACCCTTCCCGTATGGTATAAAATTAAAATATTTAAATACATGAAGAGAGACAACCTTAAATACCAGAACATCTATACTCTTTGTTAAAATGTGATGATCTTATTAACAATATGTTTTTGTTTTTAACAATGTATATAATTTATTTTCACATATATTATGATCGTTCTTAGGCATGCATTGTGTTCTATGGATTCCGTTCGTTTGTGAACTCTGTTTATTGGCTGATTAATGTTTCGTTTGAAAGATTGTTTTTAAAATTTATTGGTTGACATTATATTTGTTTTTGAATTGGAAATTTTATAAAAAGTTCAGCTGGATATTGAACATCATAATTCGATAAAGTTTTGATATCTATCTGTCCGAATGACTTATTAAAATACTTCTAACATCCTAGATATCTATAATTTAATATAACAATGGGTCTTAATTATAATGTTCTTTATAAAAGCCCTAAAATCGATAATTTAATATGCTGGATTATAAATAATGGATCGGATTAGACCAAAAACATTGAAAATTAATAATTCTTTTTCGATACCGTGGATGATTACAGCTCTATGCAACTTTCATTTGTTTTTAACTCTTTAACTGCGTATAACCAGAACGGGTAGTAAGACGCGGTGCTAATAATAATAATAATAATAATAATAATAATAATAACAATAATAATAATAATAATAATAATAATAATAACTCTTTAACAACAATGTATTTGTGCTATGGTCAACCTTGGTGATCTTCTGGTAAAGTACTCGTCTCGGGATCCGATATTCGTGTGTACAAACCCAGCTGGGGTTGACTGATTTTTCTTGAGCCATGAAAATCTGTAGCCGAACTATCTTTGAATGGGAAGTAAAGGCGTCGGGCCAATGTCGATTATGGCATGTAAAATAAGTTATGTGAAAATACATTTACCGGCAAAATTGGTAGGCCCTTTCGCTCTTGCTCGTGTACTGATATAATCAGTCGGGGTCGAAAAGTGAGCGTTAAATACCTCAAATGAATAAAAAAAAATTAAAATGTATGCTGTGTCAAACTTCTTTCATTCTTAATAAGTACCAATAAACGAGAGTACAAATATTTCACAAACACCTTAAATACCGCTCTTGAATTATTATTATCATTAGCACCGCGTCTTACTACCCGTTCGGGTTATACGCACTTACGCTAATCTGCAATGGTAGGGTGATTGTGAGACGAAATGGAGGACCTACAGTTTAACGTGGAATCCGAACCACGGTGGAGGCCTGGCATTCCTCACATCCACAAGTTGTGATTAACACACGTCTTGTCAGAGGTGAAGGAAGGGTTTGGCAATCAGATAAATCTGTGCCTGGACCGAGGATTGAACCCCGGACCCTCAGCACAGAAGTCTGACACCTTACCCCTAGACCGCCAGGTCACCTTTACACAGCTCTTGAAGTTTTACTATTTTCAAACGTGTGAGGTTGTTGAACGTGTTGATGTTTTGTTGAATGTGAGCGAAGCTGCGGGCAAATGCAAGTGGTATGATAAATGGTTGTCACACATCTTCGTCTATCTATATTAAACAAATGAAGAGTCTGTCTATGATGAGCACTGGGCGATATCTACCGTACGAATAGTTCTGAGATTTAAAAATTAATAGCCACTGTACACAAACATGTGCATCTCGAAGCCGGAATTTCAAATATTTAATAGATTTTTTAATTTATTAAAAACCAGGTCAAAAGAACTAAAAAGAAGATATCTTTTTTTCTGTCTGTTTGAAGCAAAGAATAGCATTTCCCATTGCTTGGTCACCCCAGGACACGCCGGGTGCTTCTGCTAGTAATTAATAAATCCAATAAGAAATATTTTAGGATGGCAAATTTTAGTGACTTTTAATCAATAATGAAAGTTGAAAGTGGACTTCTTATAAAAATTAGGGCTTAAATGGGATTCCGGTAGGAAATACATGATCTAAGAGCTACAAAAGTTATTAAAATTGAATGTAAGACAGTCATTTGTCATGCCATGTGATCTGCATCTGACATTATTTGATAGGTATTATAATACCTATCAAATAATATTAAAATATAGTAAAATGTTTTATATAATTCTTAACCACAGAAAAATTGTAAATATTTTATAAAATAATCTTGAAATCACGTTTTGCCCGGAAAATCAGCCCTAGTAGAACTTGTGTTCTCCGTTAGAAATAATTTGGGGTCAATGGACAATCATACTGATGAAATACAGTTCAAACCCTAGGGCCTAATATTTTCCAAAATTAACTTTGGTGAAACAAGTTAATACGTTCACGATAAGCTGAGATAAAAACAAACTATTCTTCAAAAAAGCATGTGGCAGAAATAAGAATTACTTTTCCAAGAATGTAACATACTTTGATAATCAATTGTAAGTTAAATATACTATATTTATACTAATTAAATTAAACATATGTTAAACAAACAGTTGCAACAAAATATATAGCAGAATTAATCTTGATTTTAGATAAACATATTATATAGTTAACATAGCAAATTTAACTGAACTAGTTCATATTATTTCTGGACAGCAGCTAACGATATGGAGAAATAGCAAATTATATATAAACAAATGACTTCTAGATTCTTATGAGCAACTTTAAAACAATGACGCCTGCACTTTAAAATACTGATATGAATTATTAAGAAACATTAAGAAGCATTGAAATTTTTTTTACATTTTTACTCTAAGAAACTAATTTAAAATGCTAATGTTAGAGGATGAAGCAGAATATATGCATCGTAATAATGTAACATTTGTACGCACATAAAGATTCGTTTAAGCCAAGACTCAGAATTAATGACTCTTTCCGAGCGCCAAGGAATATAGGGATGTACAAAATTATATTAAACGCTATGACTTTCCCAATACTATGTTGTAGGTTAAATTGGTTTCTTTATGGTTCATGAAATAAAACAACATAATTGAAAAATGTAAGACAGAAAAGAGTTTGAACTAAGTAACTTTGAAATTACGTGACAATGCTCTACTAAGTGATACATCCAGGTTCGTATCCAGGACAAAGACAAAAACAGAATTGCGTCATGTAATACTATTAGTCAGAGCTTTACGCATTTTTTTAGCTATAGGAGTTGATAGTATTGAGAAAATGACCCGTATTTGCATGGCAGTAGAGTGGGAAACCATTTAGGAAAACCACACTCAGTATACCCACTGGAATTCGAACCCCCCTAGCCTAGCTACTGGTTAACCAAAGTGGACGAGATTAACGCCTTAGTCCGTGTGAACACAAAAAGAGTAATAATGGGGAGGTTGGGGTGGTCCGAACCCTTAGGTGGGTGAGGTGGTCCATTAATAGGCTTAAATACTTTTATTGGCTAAAGGTATAGTCAAGTTTTCTAGCACTCCTCCCCACCCTTCACCTGAGAAAATTATCCTTCTACGCCCTTGGTCATACCCGTGGTGGAAGGAAATAAGGTGAAACCGTCCGGCCCCTAAAACTCGTCCGTTTCTGCGCATGACGTCAGCTGAGGGGGACTTGCTTTACTGCGAGCATTGCGCGCTATGGCACGTTCTCGAGTTATCTTTAGATTTCAACAATATACCTTGTCTAAATCCTTACAAAATAATGTAGAAGTATCTAGCGATCTTTAAAATATTTATAGCAAGAATAATATGGCTGTGAAATAATAAAATTACATCTATTTAAACATTATCAGGCAAAGTGAACGAACTTGTTAAATTCATCAAACAAGGATAATAAAAATAATAGATTCATGTTTTACTAAACAAAATATTATGGTACACACGTTAAAGAACATTTCTTGTTTCAATAACTCCATCAATATTAAATTAAATTATGAATTTCAAACAAAATCCTTGACTTGAACGAATAGAGCACAAGAAAAACTTTTATTTTTACAACATAAAACAAAACCAAATATAATATTTAACCAAGAAAAGCAAGGTACATTTTTCACACCACGGGTCATACCGATGTGTGTAGAGCTATAGTACAATCACAATAGGAGTGGGGGTAACTGACAGCTAGCAGACTATTTAAAAACCATTAGAAGAAAAAACAAAATTAAAATCAAATTGTCGTGAAAGTTTTGCCTCCCAAAAGTGAAAACAGGCCAGTATAGTATTTGTAGCTCATGTGGTTTGGCGGACGGATACATGAGAGTTGATTTGGAAACTTTTAATAGCGCTCACTTACCTTTGCTCCTACCCTAGATGGCGTATAGGTAAAGGTGACGTGTGCATCGCGGAGCTGTTTGTTTCCTTGGAATGTCAAGCGATAGTGCCCTAAGGTATAGATCCTCACCAGAAACAATGGACAAGAAACTAACTCAACTTTAAAATCGATAATCTGACAAAACTAAGGATGTGGTATCGAAAGAAAAGTGTCGATAGTTAAATCATTTGTAGTATTGCAAAAGAAGATCGGAAACGGAACTTGCCTTGAAAGAAAAGTATTGATATCGAACGAGTAAACAGGAAACTTAATCAGAATATTATGTTTTAGTCTCTATATCCTTAAGATGTTTGTACTTGTATGTTAACATTAAGTCAAACTTTTGAATTATGATAACCACTCTACCATTATACTACTATAAAGCCACATGGCTTACTCATACTCACTGACATTAATGTTTACCCACTTCCAGATGAGATAGAAACTTGAAATTTGGCAAACTTATAGCTTCTAGCCTGTAACCGACTGGAAAATTCCAAAAACTTTCAAAATTTTAATTTTTAACCCCCGAAAAAAATTCAAAATGTCGGAGCAACTTTAAAGTCGGTGCGGATCTTTCTTTGGAGGTCTATTGTGGCTAAACGGTAATACATATCAAAAAAAGGCTCTGGAATAACATTAGTTTGCATCCACTTGCAAAGAAAACTCACTGGGAGTTTGGGGGTGGAGCCCCCAACGAGCAGAGCGAGTACTTTATATAAAATCACTCAAATTAATTAATAGTATGTATGGGTGTGCGAAGCTTCAAAATCTTCAATTTGGCTCGGAAAAATAATCAGCTTTGACTTTACTTCAGCAAAAAACGAACTCTGGACCTACTGCACACCATCGTCCGTAAATCCAACCGTACCAGAAAGCTGAGCGAGAGGACTAGAGAGCTAGGAGAGAGCTAGAAAGATGGGAGAGAGCTTAATATGTTTGGCCTAGAACTCAACTTTTAACGCTTGTAAGCTCCTGAAATATTACAACTTTTGATGAGTAAACAAACCTTAATTTAGAAAGTCAAGTTAGAGCTAATTTTTTTAAACATTTAAATGCTCAATAAAACTTTTTAGGATACATTTTTAACGTGATAGCTTTCAACCAAGGTCATAGAAATCTACTAGTCATTATTAATACAGCGATAAAGAATAAAAACTCTAAGAGTGAAATAATTTGCGTTAAAATAATATTTTGTACCCGCTTCCACCTCAAAATATTTTCACTATACTTATTAGTTTAGCTGTACAAAGCAATCTGTCTGCAATTTTATCTGACCAATTAGTAATAATAATTAAAATTACCAGTAAATGGTTTATTCCAATACGAAGATTCAAATTAAACCACTCGTCGACCACAAACAAACTGTAGCTCAACTTTATTTATTTTAGCACCGCATCTTACTAGCCGTTCAGGTTAAACACCTTTGTACTAATTACACTAACGTATTAAGTATTAAGAAGGTGTTAATGTTAGAGGAAATACACCCCCATTTGCATGGAGGGAGAGTGTAAAACCATTTGGTAAAAACCACCCTAAGTACACCCGACCAAGTTTCAAACCCTGATCTCCCGGTCATCAGCAGTCTAGTCTAATAAGAGAGTAGTGCGTTAGACCACGCGGCCACCAAAGCGAGTTTCAACCTTATTGCTTGTCCAACTTACTGTGTGTGTAGTAAAGAATAGCAAGAGTTTTTTTAAACATAGGATCTACTAACCTGTTCAGGTTATACGAAAATATGCTAATTACTTTAATGGGGTAGGTATGAGGAAAAAAGCATTTAAGAGGTGATCCTCCCAGGTTTGTGTGGAAGGAGAGAAGGAAACCATTATGGAAAAACCACCTTCAATAGACCCAACTGGTATTCGAACTCCGATCTCCCCGGTAAACAGTCCCTTCCAACACGAAAGTGACGCATTAGATCATTCGACCACGGAAGTGGGTGTAGCAACAGCTAATATCTTTAATGATATTTGTTTAAATACCTAAAACTCTTATTTTTTTATGACAATGAGAGCCCTATTGTCCACATATTCATAAATTTTGCAAAATTAAATTATATATAAATATTCCAAAACAAAATAAAATTTTCATGCAAACGTTTCAAAACGAGTTTTTAAAATACTATTTTGCACGAATCTTTTATTAATTAAAATATCCATTTGTCATAAAAACGAGTTTAGAGTTTAGGTCAGATATATGTTTCCTCTCTAACCTGTCAAACTCATCTGTTTAACAGCATTGCCAACAGGAAAATTCCACCCCCCCAATCAAAAGTGATATTTTATGACAAACACATATTACAATCAATACCGAATCATGAAAAATCAAAATGGTAATTAAATTTAAAGTTGATGGTCTGGTCTTTCATTGTTAAATTTAGAAATGACCAACTATTTAAGGGAGTTTAACACTAAAAATGGTAACCCGCACCTCTAGCTGCATGGTCTAAGGCGTTAGGCTACCATTACACAAGATCACCAATGACCTAAAGTTTAGGGTTCAGGTGTACTGGATTTGGTTTTAAATATGTGTTTTTTCACCATCTCTCCATAGTAGAGCAAGTACACATCCTCTATATCTACCCTTATCACAATAACCCTTTAATCCGATTCAGTAGCCGCGTGTACTAACGCTCTACTCTTTCAGTAGGACTAGATTGCCGATGATGGGGAGATCGAGGTTCAAATCCTGATTAGGTGTGCTGAGGGTAGGTTTTCCTAAATGGTTTTACACTTTCCCTTCACGCAAATGTGGGTACACGTCCTCTAAGTTTAACCTTTCTAACATATTAGCGTAATTAGTGCATAAACATATGAACCGAGTGGGTAGTAATACGCGGTGCTGAAAAATAATTACATTTTACTGGCATGGTCAAATTTTTTATTTTAAGTATATCGGGTCAGGATCGAAACGAGATATCTCGAATCACATTTCTGACGTATTAACCCTTTTCCTGCTGGTTCAATAATATAATCCACTCAACTAAATAAGTGCCCCTCTAATCTAATCTTACACAACCCCTCTGAATAAACAGTAGGGACGAGCGAGGGAGTTGTTCAGTTAAACTTGACGCCGGTAATCGGGGACTTTGTGGTTCGTCGACAAATATGTCAACGTCGTCAATCATATTCCCGACACTGCGACGTCCCAACATCATTCACCCCGGCTCGCCCACGGTAAGTTGGCCTTGTCGTTGACAGATGTGTTACACAGTGGTTGGCGCGTGGTGACCTTAATCCCGAGGGGTTACATTGGGTTCTCCGAGATGAGGGTTACCGTGGGTTACACCGCCATCCCGAGGTATTAGCGGTACAGTTCTTTGGATCAATCGGGTGTAAATGGTCACATTGAAACTATACTCCATTCACGGTAGGAATTTCTCTCTGAAAGGTCTTTTTTCCTACCAATATCCTACTATATAATAGCTTTCTGTTAGGGAAAAAGGCCTTTCAGAAAACAATTTCTACGGTGAATAGACTTTAACATTATATTAAAATATTCAACTTTAAATGATCGGTGGATCCGTAAACTATAGTATCAGTTTTGGTTGTTCTGGATTGTTAGTGATGGAGAGGTGGAGGTTCGAATCTTGGCTGGGTGAACTGAGGTGTTTATTTTCTAAATGGCTTCCCACATTCCCGCCACGTAAGCGCGGGTAAAATATTGATTCACCCCTATCGCATTAGTGTAAATAAGAGTTAGCCTGAACGGGTAGCTCAACGCGGTGCAAGTACAATTTTTTTATTGAGTTTACTAGATTTTATTATTATTATTATTATTATTATTATTATTATTATTATTATTATTATTATTATTATTATTATTATTATTATTATTATTAGCACCGCATCTTACTACCCGTTCGGGTTATACGCACTTACGCTAATGTGTAATGGTAGGATGATTGTGAGATGAAATGGAGGACATACAGTTTAACGTGGAATCCGAACCACGGTGGAGGCCTGGCATTACTAGATTTTAAGTAGTAGAATATTTATACTTGATTAGAAACAAATCATAATTATTATCATTGACCGCCTCTATGGTCTAGTGGTCAGAGTTCCTGGCCACATATAAAGAGGCCCTGGGTTCGGTCCCCGGCAATTCAGGATTATCTGTGAAGTATTGGGTCTGGAACGGGGTCAACTCATCCTCGTGAGGACAAATGAGGATCTACTTTAATTAAAAAGTAGTTGCTCTGGTCTAGAAAATTGAGATTAACGGCTGGGGGCTTCATTGTGCTGACTACATGACACCCTCTAGCGGCATAAGTTGGCACTATCTTCACCTACAGACGGCGGCCACTCTGTCGATATGGCTCGAATGTGGGTTGACGATTTTTATAAGACCTATTTGCTATTCATGATGAACTTACATTTACATCCTTGTTAACGAAATTCATGGCTCCATGTCCTTACTGTCCTTAATAGCATCAGATTCCTTTGTCTAATTCCACTCTGTACACAGATCCTTAATTAATTGATATCGTGTTTAATTCCTTATCCAACCAAACTCGCCTTAAGAAAAATGTTTCGAATAAAATACGTAGCCAAAGTAATAATTATTGTAAATCTATTTATTATACTATACGTTGGGATTATAATAAAGATAGTTTTTATTCAGTAAAGAGTTCCAGGACTTTCTTTGGTCTCTTTGGAAACATGTGAGATTTCGCTACGTTTAAAAAAAGGTAATTATTTTGTAGCCATTGGTTCTTTCATTTAGATGCATACCTTTATGTTAATTTCTTTGCTAACCAGGGATAAGTTCTCCCTATGTTAAGGCAGCCATTAGAATTTTAAAGTTGATATAGCTTCTAATGGACTCCAATAGAGTCAGGACTTACTAATAAACTAGTAAACAACATTCAATTAATTTAGGGTGAATCTCTCACAGACAAAGGATCATACGGACGATGTGAATTAAATAAATAGGATTTACTTAATCTATGGCATTAGGAACTCGAAAGTTCATTGCCACACTTAGAAATATACGCCACCTTTCCCTATCTTGAGCTAGTTCTATCCATTCAACCTCATTACACCCTATCCCTATCTTGAGCTAGTTCTGTTTAGTCCACATCAGTACAATATATTCCTATCCATTCTACATAATTACACCATATCCCTATCTTGAGCTAGTTCTATCCAGTCCACCTCACTACACCCTATCCCTATCTTGAGCTAGTTCTATCCATTACACCTTACCACTATCTTGAGCTGGTTCTATCCATTCCACCTCATTACATCCTATCACTATCTTGAGTTAGTTATATCCATTCCACCTCATTCCACCTTACCACTATCTTGAGCTAGTTCTATCCATTCCACCTCATTACACACTATCACTATCTTGAGCTAGTTCTATCCAGTTCACCTCATTACACCCCATCTCTTTCATGCCCTTTCCAGTTCTATCCTTACATCTGCATCTGGGTCTTCCCAATGGTATCTGCCCATTGGGTATGACAGTCAATACCGTGGGCACGATTCTAGATTCTCCCATTCGCGCTACATGTCCTGTCCGCCGTAATATAAGAGATTTGACTATTCTAACAACGTATTGTGATGAGTACAAAGTATTTAACTCATCGTTATGTAACCTACTTCACTCCCCAGTATCTTCACCACTTTTTGAACCAACTTTATTCCTATTAAATAGGTTTTACAAAATTGTATACAAACTACAAACTAGTACAGTATTTTACTTGAAAAAAAGGAAAAAATTATGGAGGCCCCAACAAGCAAAATACATAATCCTTATCGTTGCCTTATTTTTCAGCAGACATTTGAGGAGTATGTTACAATTTCGTCAATGATTGCTGGTTTGAGTCCCATTTGCACACTTTTTCTAAGGAAGCCAGCCGATATATATATTTTTTTCAATAGCAATATTTTAACGCTAAGTATTCAAAAGAAAAATTTCCCGTATATATATGGGTCTAGCTTATCTGGTAAAATTTATAAGGTGGTTTGTTTTCGGTTCATAAGAAGTAATATTTCTCTTGGGAAAATGTCAACTAAAATTGTCCCGCATTCATGGTCGTTAATGTTACCTTTAAACTTTAATAAAAATCTCCATTTAAACTCTTGTTGCGGCTTATATTTTGGTGAACTTTATGGCCAAGCACATATACTAATATTTTACGAAGTATTGCGTACACTTTGAATAATTTACATGAGTTCTCGTAAATTTTCACGGTGTTTAATAAAGTGAAAAAAATTGAAAACATATATTCACTACGTCCTCTATTATATTTTCTTGGTGTTTGGTTATAATGTGGAGCATTTTTCCTCCCAGCAAGAAATGTTTTTTTTTTAGTGTCACCATAAGCAAAGAACCTGTGTAAATCCACTTTTTAAAGTTCACAAATGCGTTTATAGCGGCTGCACTCTCGTTTTTGGGACATATTACACTAGTTAACCCTGAATGCTCTATCGTTTTCGGGACATATTACACTAGCTAACCCTGAATGCTCTATTGTTTTCAGGGACATATTACACTAGTTAACACTGAATGCTCTATCGTTTTCAAGACATATTACACTAGTTAACACTGAATGCTCTGTCGTTTTTGAGATATATTACACTAGTTAACACTGAATGCTCTATTGTTTTCGGGACATATTACACTAGTTAACACTGAATGCTCTATTGTTTTCGGGACATATTACACTAGTTAACACTGAATGCTCTATCGTTTTCGGGACATATTACACTAATTAACACTGAATGCTTTTTTTTTTACCTAAGCCATACCATATTTAGTAATGACCTACCGAATTGATTTCAGGTCACTAAACATAATCCTTACAGAGACAAATATTTCCTGCACACCTATTAAATAATTCCTTTGTGTAACTAAACTCAGATCCTGATGTAGTTCACACACATTGGCCACGTACAATAGCTTGTTTATTAATCTTGGTGAATTTCAATTTATTATTATGGGCTTAAATAAACTTAAATTACTAATAACTTTTTTAATCTCCTTAATGTAATATTGAATACAACATAAAATTTTGTATTTGTGGTCAAAAATCTGAAATTTTATATTAATAAAACTCTCACGTGGTCTAATCAAGTAACACCTTTTAGTAAAAATCTTTTCGCATCTTTGCATTTAATAGAGCGACTTAAGAACCTTATTCCTGCTGATCTTTAAGAATCTCTTGTTCAAACTCTTTAATACTACTTCACTTTGACTACTGCGATGTAATTTACAATGACTTGACTGTTGATCTCGTTATTAAATTACAAACTTCAAAACACATGTGTAAGTTTTATCTTAGACTTGCGATTCCATGACCATATTTCTACATATTATGACAAACTTGACTGGCTACGACTTGATCATATACGGCAAATATGATATACAGTAGCCCCGTGGCTTCTTTGGTGCTGACTGACAGTTCACAGCTGACAGCTGACAGTCAAAATTTAGGTATATACCTAAATTTTGACTGTCAGAAGTGACAGCTGCTAAACACAGGTTTTTTGCAGATCATATGGTTCGGCGTAGGGATACATAATTTGGTCCGGTAGTTTTTCAAAGCCGTCAGCTGTCAGTCAGCACCAAAGAAGCCATGGCCCTACTGTACATACTATTGTGATGATAAAGAAAATATTGCCAACGGGATTAGCTCAACAGCTTTCCTCGCGACTAGTCCCTCTTCCAGTTCATCATAATCTCGGTACCCGCTCCCGTGATACTTACACACTTTCCATCCCTCTTCATAAATATTACTTCTGTTCTCTCTCTTTTACTGTTGTTGGAGCTCGTTCCTGGAATGTTCTTGATCTAAATATAAAAACTGCTGTCGCTCAAATCGTTTCAGAAAAAGATTTCTCAAGGTCAGCGAGTCTCGATCGTCGATGTGAGAGGAAATGTAGAGATGCATTAAGAATTTGTGTGTAAAGTAAAATTATTATTACTTGTCATTATTACTATCATATATCTCGATATAAATGTATTTAATCTATATAATTAGTAAATATTATAAGCATTGATTACTTTTTTAAAATTATTTGTTATCTCTATCATGTTTAGGTATCATATTAAATAATTATACATGCTATGCGTAGTAGTAAATTATTCCCAAATGTGTGTGATATGTTTGTTTTATTTTTTTTAAATTATCGATTTTTTTAAATAATTCTTATTTCCTCATTTATTTTATTTTAATATGTCCACAAATGTACGATTATGTGAAATGCTACGAGGTAAATATTTTTATTTGTGTATACATGCTGCAAATTAGCTTTTAATTACTATTATATTGTTAGTACATAAGTCTTAATATGTTAATGTTTTATTACTAAGTGCTAAGTGTAAGAAAAGGCTCTGACCTTATCGTCACCCAAATAAAAACAATTTATTATTATTACTAATGTATTTTAATTAAATATATTACATCCAGCTACTATTCGAAAATCCATAAAATTCTGGTAGCTGTTTTATTTTTAAATAGAGCATACATACATGTTGTTACTCTAAATGGAATATTAGTGTTATCATGTCTTGTTATCACTTTTCCTAAAACGACGTATTGAGGAGGGTTAAAAAGAAAATCCACTCCTATTTTATCAGAAGGATATCCAACCATTTGTAGTGAATCTAAGTGCTAATCTGGACTTAGTATATTAGTATTATAGATGATGCATTCACCGTTCAATTGAACACATACTTTACCCCTATCGTTGTTCACATGGACTAAAGTGTTAGTATCGTCTGGTATGGTTAGATGTTCGAATCCCAGCCTGGATTCATGTGTGTGGTTTTTACTAAATAGTTTCCTCCTCTCATTTCACGGAGATTTGGTTAAATTTTCTCTCAAATATTACCTTCCTCAACCCTATTCTGTTAGCTGTTTGAACATGCGGGTAGCCCATGTGGGTAGTAAGACACGTTGCACATAAAAGAAACCCACATATAATTTGTTTCATTGTGTTGTAGTTTTCTGTATTGAGTTTTGTATTTGATTCCATGATTACAGTATTTATCTAAAGTCATCAATTCTATTCACTAAGAACCGACAGGGAAGAGTTAATTCTATACTTACTTACTTTATCTCTCAATGGTATTAAGAACTCGAAGGTTCATTGTCACACGTAACCTATTCCTATTTTGAGCTCATTCTATCCAGTCCAAATCATTATATCCTATCCCTATCTTGAACTAGTTATATCTAGTCTACCTCATTACACCCTATCCCTATCTTGAGTTAGTTATATCCAGTCCTCCTCATTACACCCTATCCCTATCTTGAGCTAGTTCTAGCCAGTCCACCTCATTACACCCTACCTCTTTCAGGTCTATTCTAATGTTATCATCCCATCTGCGTCTAGGTCTTCCCGTGTTTCTTCTACTGTGTTTACCAGTCAGTACCCTGAACAAGGTTCTAGAATCTCCCATTCGCGCTGCATGTCTTGCCACCGTAGTGACTATCCTAACTATGTTTTGTGATAATTACAGGGTATGTGGCTCATTATTATGTAACATCCTCCACTCCTCAATATTTCAATCCCTTTTTGGAACAAATATACTTCGGCGGGGTTTATTTTCTTTGTAAATTTGAATTTAATACTGTTCATACAATTATAATATTGACTTGTATTTACTTTAGATAGCTATGTTGGAAGAAAATTTAGGTCATTAAATGTTTATAGCTTGACCTCATGGTCCTATGGAGTTACCGTCCTTTCTTCTCAGTAAGGTTTCAACGAACCGTACATCTACCCGCAACACCAAATAGTGCGACATAAGTACTGCCAAC
This sequence comes from Timema genevievae, assembly GCA_902155825.1. Taxonomy (NCBI): domain Eukaryota; kingdom Metazoa; phylum Arthropoda; class Insecta; order Phasmatodea; family Timematidae; genus Timema; species Timema genevievae. The sequence goes on from CABFWO010001379.1 coordinate 79,758, forward strand.
TGAAAGAGGGCGACCTCGGTAATACCAACTACCAACTGTCCCAGTGGATACCTTTATGTCCTGGTGCAGAGAAACATACTCTCCCGAAAATAACTTTACCTTTGTCCCTCCCTAGCACTGCGGGGAAATGGTTTCGTCCGAAGGGGGACAACACCGCAATGTGTAGAAGTATTCCGGCTGAGGTCGCGGTACGTCAGCACGTAAACTAGGGCCATTTAACTGTAGGTATGTGGAATGGCACTCTTTGTTCAGAATTGGGTTGGGCTTTAACAACACTAGCGAAGTTGGGATGAGTAGAATAGAATTTTGAGGAAATTTACCCTCATTTGTGTGGAGGAAGATAGGGAAACCATTTAAGAATGAACTGCCCTAAGTGTACCTGAAAATAATCTCCCCTAATTTAAAAACTTTAGGACAGAAATGTCAAGATGTCATCAAAAACATATCAAACTAAAGGTCTTAACTTAGCGTAACGGACCTTTTAGTATGACTTTTTGGAGCCATAGCTACGAGGGAAGTAAACAAAAAACCTAAATGGTATCACATTATAAATTAAATGAATGTGGTTAGAGATATTAATAAGAAATAGAGCGTAAGTATTGGTTTTCTTACAAAAAACTTACTCAATTATAAAATTAATAAGGGTATACCTCATCACTCCTTCCCTTTTCACTCTCTCTATCCCATCTCCCTATAAATAATATATTTGTATATATAATTATATATATAAGTATAATAATGAGCCACATTGTTTTATATAAACATATTTTCTAAGATAAACCAATACTTACGCTCTATTTCTTATTGATATCTTCAACCACGATAATTTAATTTATAATGTGATACCATTTACGTTTTGTGTTAATTTACCGCGTAGCTCTGGCTCCCTACGCCATTACGCTAAGTTAAGACCTTTAGTTTGATATGTTTTTGATGACATCTTGACATTTCTGTGCTAAAGTTTTTAAATTAGGGGAGATTATTTTGGCTATTTATTTTTATTTAATACTAGCTTCTGTCCGCAGCTTCGCTCACGTTAATATCAGTTTTAAAAAGATGTTCATTAAAACAATAACTTTTCTAACCTCATTGTTTTTTACCAGCAAATATAAGAGATCACGCAATGTATAAGGTAAAGATTACCACGATTAAAGCTTTAAAGTAGATAAAAATATATCTTCAGGATCAAAAAATTGAATGTAGTGTAATTATTTCTGTTTTAAGATTAGACAAACATAATAATTGTATTATAGTAGGAGATAAAATAACAATATTTAAGACAAGGCCTCTATGTAAATGACGCTTGTGGTTTTATCAACAGGAGCGAGCATTTACTGGTTTTTTTGGGAACTATCACGGGAAATCGTGATCGATAGTTGTCCATGTGAGAAACACTTGCCATCTCCAGGGTTTTTTCTTGAGCTGTGTTGATGGTCATCGCATGGCAAACCTCTATAAGAAATTGCTTGCATTCAAACTGGAAGGGCAGCTCTGATGGAATCATGGGTGTTCTTGGTATTAAAACCCATTCTTCCGTAGTGCAACCTGTCATGACAATGGACTCTATGATGAAGTTTTGCAGGACTGTTTACCTATCAGAGGGTACCATTACACGGTTTAGATGGGTTAAAATTTCGCAGAAAAGTGAGGGGTACTCAAATTTTAATTGAAGGAAGTAAACGGGTAAACTGAATGGATTAAGGTAATTAAAAAACTAGACAGGGTAGTTTCTATGAACATACAAGTGCGGTATGGTGTTCCGAACTGGTCTAAAATCCAATCGTTAATTTTATATACGATTCATTTTTGGATTTTAGAATAGCTTGTCCTGGAACTACAAAATAGGCTTGTTTTGCATTAGACGCATATTGGAATTATTAAAATGTACTCATTCCTGGATATCTTTGACCATGAAGAATTTATGGGAGTTATCAAGGACACCTTGCCTTTATGACTGCGATGATTTCATTGCCGAGTTTCAACAATATATCGATAAATATGTCTAGTTAAAAGATTTCATTGCCGAGTTTCAGCAATATATCGACAAATATGTCCAGTTAAAAGATTTCATTGCCGAGTTTCAGCAATATATCGACAAATATGTCCAGTTAAAAGATTTCATTGCCGAGTTTCAACAATATATCGATAAATATGTCCAGTTAAAAGATTTCATTGCCGAGTTTCAGCAATATATCGACAAATATGTCCAGTTAAAAGATTTCATTGCCGAGTTAGATTTCATTGCCGAGTTTCAGCAATATATCAACAAATGTCCAGTTCAAAGAATCCAGTGCCGAGTTTCAGCAATATATCAACAAATGTCCAGTTCAAAGAATCCATTGCCGAGTTTCGTCAGTATGTCGACAAATATGTCCAGTTCAAAGAATCCAGTGCCGGGTTTCAGCAATATATCAACAAATATGTTCAGTTTTTGTCTTTGCACAGACAGATGCGCGTGTTGGTTGCCAGATGAAGTTTCACAACGTCTGGGCATATGTAGGATATTTTCAGGCAGGCGTTGACCTAGTCAGCTATAGTGACTCGCAATGAGCGGTAGAGTGTGTCGGAAGCCTCCTAGGAACAATACAGCGAGGCCTCCTAAGAGCACAGAGTGTTGCTTTTGAGATCTAACTATGCCCTGGTTAGATCTAAGTTAGAATATGCTACTGTTGCGTGGAATTTCATCACCTTAACTGTCTCCCTCAGGTTGGAAAATGTTCAAAGAAAATTTGCTTCTGCGTGTTTTGATAAATTCTTTATTAACAAGATTTATTATGATTATGAGATAATTCGATACCCCTTAGAGCTCCAAACTCTCTTCTCATGTAGACTTTATTGTGATGCCCTTTTTGTTTTTAATATATTCATTGGCAACATTTCTTGTAAATTTGCCCTTGAACATGCCCCTTCTCGGGCCTCTCGTTATCCAAAATTATTTTCTCCAAACAACTCTTGCAGAGTGAGCCCTATAGGCCGTTGTATCCACAGTACTAATTCCAGATTTGTCGATTTTGACTTTTATAGTAAAACAAGCTACACAATATAAATCAGGATTAAGTGTAGGAGTAGAAAAGAAGTAGCGGAGTGTGTGTCAGTAGAGTCACAGGCTATGCCTTGCCACGAATTGAAAGATCCTACTCCATCTTAAATTTTACTTACAGTTAATTAAAATCCCTTATTTACTCCGCTTGTCCTTGAACGTTACAATAGTGGGCACAAAATAGATCATTATTTTAGGACGCTCCTATATACTATGTTGTATGTCCTTCCATTTGGCACAAATACATACAAATTCTGGGCATTGGACACACGCGAACAGGCTACATATAGCTGGCCATGGGAAAAACATGGCATTTCCAAATGCACCCCTGCTACCTGCAATGTTTGCCCTTGCGCTTTGTTAATAGTAATAGCAAAACTAAGTTTGATTGGAAACTGGAGTCTTTTGAATTGAAATGGTAGGTCAGTGGGGATTATTGGGATTCGAGGTATGATTACACTTTCCCCTTTTCCCACACCTGTTAAAATGGTGGCACAGATTATATTTTGCCCTAATTGTGTAATTGAAGCCTCGTCCCATTACATAAACGGGGTGCATCTAAATTTCGCATAAGCATAACTGGTACACCTAATTTCAATTGTAGTTTATGCAAGGGTACACCCGATAGCTCCAGAGAATTTAAAAACTCAGCGGGATATGAAGTGCTCTGTTCTGTGTCCATGATTGTATCTATTGACAAATACTCCTTTATTTCTCCCTGCACCTCTTTCAAAATGTCAGTGTTGATTTTGTTAACGATTTCATATTTTGGTGCAAGAATTGCTCTTGCACACAACCAATGATCACAATTTAAATTTAGTTGTAAGTCTGGGTAAACTTTAGCAATGAGCTCCACATCATTTTCCACCAAATTACAGAATTCCCCTGTAAGTAAAATACAGCCTTCAGCATCCGTGTCCAAACGTCCATCGCCAATTTTCAATAGTGTCTCTGCGTAATGTCCTGAATCTACGTCATTATAAAGGTGGACTCTCATATTCGTTGTTAGGCTGAATTTTTTCACTTTTGCCCACAATCTTGATGACTTGAGACAGGCTTTGATTTCATCTGCATGTGTGCCCCTCTGGATCACCGGTAGAGTTTGTCGGAAGTCACCAGCCAGTAAAACTACCATTCCTCCCATAATATCTGTACTGTCTCGCAAGTCCTGAAGAGTTTGGTTTAACGCCTCTATAGCTTTTTTGTGGGACATCGTACTTTCGTCCCACACTAAAAGTTTACATTGTCGTAGCATCATACCTCGAGAGCTATTTTTGCTGAAATGAATAATACCAAACTTCTTACGACAATTTTGTCATTTACCATAACGGGGTGAACAGACAGAGCTTAATTAGCTGAATATAATCATTTTTAATCATTTTAAGATAGATGTGCCTAAAATAACTCGGGAACAGATTTTTATTCGGGATATCAGATTTTCTTCTGGGATACCGCAGGTCCCTTTTTCTGTACTCCAGGCATCATGTTGCAATTAATTTATTCATATCAGTAGGCCGAGTTGTTAAGCCGGACGACCGTCTAACAGTTATTTTTTTCTATCCGTCAGGAACAGTACTTTTTTCTGGATGAAAGGTACCCTATGTCCTTTTCTGTACCCATGACAACGTGTATGCGAAATTTCATGATGATCGGTCGAGTAGTTTAGGCGTGAAAGCGTAACAAACAATAACAAACAAACAAACAAACAAACTCACATTTGCATTTTTTTTCTGGATGAAAGGTACCCTATGTCCTTTTCTGTATCCATGACAACGTGTATGTGAAATTTCATGATGACCGGTCGAGTAGTTTAGGCGTGAAAGCGTAACAAACAAACAAACAAACTCACATTCGCATTTATAATAGTATATAAGGATAAATACCAAACTAAGGAAGTTACTTAAGGAACTCTCTTATAACTAACTAATTTATCCTGTAGAGGCTCTGTCCCAAATATTTGAATTTACTTTATTTTCATTTAATTTTTGCTTATTGTTGAACTTTCTAAATACCTAAGCTTTTACTACTCTTAAGTGATTTATTTATTATTTCTATCATTTATCATTATCAATTATGCCCTATTTTTTGTAATTGTTCATCAGTATTTATCATTATTTAGCTATTATTGATTATTTTATTTTGTTATTATACGTGATTTTAAGGTACTTGTGTACTTTTTTACTGCTGGCCTGTCACAGGTCTCACAGCTGTTGACCAACACTTTAATAAATAAAATTGAAATAACTATTATTATAAATTGCATTTCAATTTATTTAAGTCATGGTTTTTCTAACCTTTAACTAAAGTAAGCGTTAAAGAGCATGTTCTCGAACTTATATTGAAGCTGGAGACTATCAAGTTTTAAAACTCACCGATATTCGAACTACTAGGATCTGGTCGTTGTATCGAGCTCAACGCCTCAATGATCGTGACCAGGGATAAGGCTGCTTTACCAAATTAATCTCGGAGGGTACAGTAGCCTCATGGATTCTTTGGTGCTGACTGACAGCTCACAGCTGACTTCTGACAGTCAACAGTTAGGTATATACCTAAATTTTGACTGTCAGAAGTGACAGCTGCTAAACACATGTTTTTTGCAGATCATATGGTTCGGCGTAGCGATACATAATTTGGTCTGGTAACATTTCAAAGCTGTCAGCTGCCAGCTGTGAGCTGTCAGTCAGCACCAAAGAAGCCATGTGGTTAATGTAGTTGGATGTATGTGGACTATTGAAAAGAATGGAGTAGTATGAAAAAGAGGCAAAGATGGCTGTATATAAAACTGTGTTAACGCCAACATTATTTTATGGATGTGAAGCGTGGGTTTGTCAGGAGATACACAAGAGCAAGGTGAGTGCGTATGAAATGAGATATCCAAGAAATGTATGTGGAAAAGCTTGTATGGACAGAGTCAGTAATGAATGGGTGGTTAAAGAGTATGGTTTAAAAGGGAATCCAATAAGTAAATGTGAAATAAGTGTCTTACGGTGTTTAGGGAATGTTGAGAAGATGAGTATGGATCGAGTGACGAAGCAAATATATGAAGGTAGAGTGCACGAATCAAAAGGAAGGGTTACATGTTGTAGACGAATATGTGAGAAAAAAAAGAAATATTAAGAGTTTTAATTATAAAAGATCATGCATGATACGGTTTATGGATGTTGTTGAAGGGAATGAAGCATGCAAGGATAGGGAAGTGTGGAGAAAGTTGTGAGGATGGTTAAGTATGGAGCTCCGCTTCAGTGACCGCGTGGTCTAACGCGTTACTCTCGTTTTAGGCTGGATTTACCAAGACACTAGGACCAGGGTTCGATCCCATTCGGGTGCACTGAAGGTTTTTCCTAAATGATTTTACACTGTCTCCACGCAAATGTGGATGCACTTCCTCTGAATTAAACCTTTCTGATAAATAGCTCATTATATTAGTACATAAGCGTATAACACAAGTGGTTAGTAATACTCAGAGCTAAAAATATAAATATATAATTACGAAGCTATTGTTTTTTTGAGCTTTATGCACAGTATCTTGCCTACCCCGTAAGGGAACGACATGATTAAGTATGCATGTATATATGTAATGTGTGTATAAACTATATGAAAATTTTGTTGAGTATAATAAATTTATTTGATTCACATAACGGATACTTCTATATCACACATTTTACCTGAATTTACTTAGTAGTATTTTTTTTAACACTGCGTCTACTACCTGTTCAGTTTATACGCATATCTGATCATAAATCTAATGGGGTAAGGATGAAAAAGGAAGCATTTTATAAGTAATCTACCTACATTTGCTTGGAAAGAGAGTGGGAAACCAATTATAAAAAACCTCAATTGACCCAACCGGGATTCAAACTTCAATCTCCCCATCATCCACAGGCCAATGAGAGTGACACTCTGGATCATTCGCTCACTGAAGAGAGTTAGTAGTAAATTAAAAATAAATAATTTAACAAGAAAAGTTCATCTGTTTTTAAATAATATATTATTTTTAGTTGTATAAATATAATGAAGCATAACAGGAGACGTAACATATGATAACTATACTGTTTTAGAAAAGTTCCCGAGAGTGTATAACAAAGTTATGGACGGGTGCTGTTTTGAATATTATATATTATTAGAATAGTTTAGGCTTGATCCGATAACTAACATATGAGTGAAACAATTTGAAAGTCTCAAAATGAGTAATCTATTTGAAAACATATAAGATGTTTAGGTAAAATAATTGGGGAAACAAATAGTTTTCTTAACATGCGAGTTTAAGAATATTGTACTTTCTATTGTAATTAATTTAATTAAATGATGAATACATGACTATTATACAATTGATTGATTTTCTCAAATTTAAACACAAAATATTATACAGGAATTTATCGAGGAATTTAAAATCTCTAAGTTATTTGTCGGAGCTGTAAAATTAGGACTCAACGTTTCAACGATTTTGAAAGCGCCGTGAGATAGACTATATACTAAATGTCGTACACAACTGTAATGCGGGCCCATAGAGAAGTACAGGCGTTCAAAGTTATACAAAGCTCCTTGATAATCTTGTTGTAGCGCACGCCTCATGTTTGATTGGTAAACGACTCAGTTCATGCCAATTAGTAGTATGAATAAAATTAATTAATACGATTTCAAATTATTTTAACGAGGTATTAGTGAATATATACTAACAACAGCAAATCAATAGATCCCCCTATTACAATTTTGATATTTAAATAACAAATACGATTTTAAATTACAAAATATTGTTATAAAATGATGAACGCATGCAGATAATTGACTAGTTACGTTAATTTATTTTATTTTCAGATGTTACATTAGAGGCTTTTAACGAGCCTGGGGCACCTATCGTAACTGAACTGACTAATGTGTATCTTATTTGAATTCTCTTGGAAAAAATACTCCAGCTGGGGTGTGAACACCAAGCCCTAGGTAACAGTCATCTATTACCAATGCCAATATTCGCTTTTAGCTAAGGTATTCGCTAAATTTACCAAGAAATTTTAGAAAAAAGTAATACTTAATACATATTATGTAAACATAGGTTTTTAGACTAATCTAATTCTAATATATATTGGTATAGCGTCTTACTACCCATTCGGGTTATACGCTTATGTAAAAATTACGCTAATTGTCTTAGTGGCGAGGAAGGTTATATTTATAGGAAGTGTACCCGTATTTGCGTGGAGGGAAAGGGGAAACCCATTTAGTAAAAATAACCCTCGGCACACCCAACCGAGATTCGAACCTCAATATCCCTATCATCGGCAATATAGTTTACTACAAGAATGACACATTAGACCATTCGGGCACCAAAGCGGGTAAATAATGCTACTATTATAGTTTAAATTGATTATAGTATGTATAATGCCAATAGTTTCAAATATGCCATAATTTTGATATTAATCTTTATAGAAAAATTACCTTATAGTTTTAATACTATCGCAAATCAAATCACAAATAAAATAAAAAATATTAGTCACGTATCGAGAAAAGATTAGTATCTATTAGGCCTATAGTACCTATTTTGTAAATAGAAATATTTTATTTTATAAGATCTGCTTTGAATTCATGGTAGTTTTCTTATATTAAATATCTGCACAGTAAAAAATAGCTAAAGTGTGTATTAAAAAAACTAATATTGATTATTCTATTTTCATTTATTGAAATAATCCAACTATAAACACTAATATCACAATGCTTCATAAAAAATAAGGAGATCTGATTTTGATATTTTAAATAGCCACGATCTTTTGAATAGCTTAAGGACTTTGAAAAATACAAATAGTATTATTTTATTAATTTTATTCTATCTATATAATCCTTTTAATGACATGATATGTTCCAAATACTTCCAAATTAAATGTTTTTCGATTTGAACGATTTAATATCTACGATATTAAAAATAAATAAAGATTAAATTAATTTGTTTGATCTTTTAATTTCTTACGAATTAATATTTTTACTGCCAAGCAATAGCCCACTACTTTGTTTAGTTAAATTAGTCATCTTGAATATTTTAAATATCTACGATCTCTTTTTTAAAAAACTCGAAATTTAAGAAACATTTATTCATAATTATTTATTTGATATATTTCTGTCTTATTTTCTAAACTATGTTAAACTATTGCGTTAAACTAGATTCATCCGATTAAAATGTTTAAAATATCTATGATATAAATATAATGTCAAAATGTATTTCAAGTAGGTTGAATGCCTTGTTATAGAATGGATGGTGGTATTTCACGATAGGCTTTGAACGGCGATCCTACGTTCTGGCGGTCATGAGCTATCAGGTTCTTGGGGCCAGATAGTAGGTTGGTATTTACGATATCATAAATATACTAAGAATTAAGAAATATTGGGTGAATATTATTTATCATACTTATTTCTGATCAATTAGAGGTATTTATACCAAAATATAAATACTATTTCCCCAACTGTGTTAAACAATATTAAATAAAATTAAAATTTTCAGATTGTGACATCAGCTACAAAGATCAATACAGTTGAGATTTTCTTTTTTTTAAAAGGTTGAATATTAAAAATTAAATCATAGCTGATTTTCCTACATGAAGTATCTTTCTCTTTCTCAACAAATATTTTTCAGTTAACTCTTACGCAGATATACATTTTTTTATTTCAATAAAATAAATTGATTTTCTGGCTGTGAATTATGTAACATTGTATCTGCAAAATAAATTATGGATAGAGAACTGAACCAAAGAGCTTTGATTTAATGTGCTACTTAGTTGTTTCTCAATATTATATACTATTATTATTATTATTTGAGGTATTTAACGTGCAGTTTATGAACCGACTGAATATATCAGCACACGAAATTTTCTATGAGTGAGAGCGAAAAGGCCTATCAATTTTTCCGGAAAAGGTATTTTCACATACCTTTAAGGGTTCTTTTACAAGCCACAATTGACATGGGACAAACGGCTTCACTTCCACTCCGAAGGAAGTTGTGCTATGGATTTGTATCGCTCAAGAAAAATCCATCGACCCCAGCTGAGTTTGAACCCACGAAAATCGGGTTATAGCATATTCAAGTTTGTACTAACTATTTTTACAATAGTATACCAATAGAAGATTTATTTAGATAATATCCCACTTCAGTGGCCGAATGGTCTAAGGCACCACTCCCGCAATAGACTGGATTGCCAGTGAGAGGATATCTAGATTCAAAACGCAGTCAGGTGTAATAGGTCTGATTCATCCTAAATGGTTTTCTACTCTCCCTCCACACAAATGGGGGTACCCTTCTTATAAGTTACGCCTTTATAACCACTGAAACATTAGCATAATTAGTGGATATGCGTGTAAATTGAATGGGTAGTATGAAGCGGTGCTATTTGTGTAATAGGATTGTGGTGGAAAGGAACTATTAAAAAAATGTCAACATTTTTTTTATTGGCGTCATTATTTCAAAAGTAGGCTATGTATATTACCCCTAAAATGCAAGATTGTAGACCACATGTTTGTACATATAAGTATATGAAAATTGTTACAGTAGTGTTTATAAACTAAAGTTTAAGTTCCGTCCAAGCCAAATCGCAATATAATAATATGTCGTCTACGGATGATGAAATATTAACTAATATTATGCTATTTAATATAAACAATACTCTAAGGCACTGGCTCCCTAACTGTGGGTCGTGAAAAGTTTTTTAAATGTGAAAATAGAAAATCAAGGATAAAAAAGGGAAAGTGACAAAACGAAAGAAAAAAACGGAATAAAATAAGGGACATAATATACGGATACATACCCATTTACACTGCGGCTTTAGGAACTCAAAAGTTCATTGCCTCATTTACAAAGGTACACCACCCATTCCTATTTTGAGCTAGTTATTTCCAGTCCACCTCAATACACCCTATTCCTATCTTGAGCTAGTTATATTCAGTCCCCCTCATTACCTCATTCTATTCTTATCCTCCCATATGCGTGTAGGTATTACCAATGGTCTCTCCCCATTGGGTTTGCCAGACAACCTGAACCAGGTTATATATTCCCACATTCGCACTGCATGTCCTGTTCAACGTAATATACGAGATTTTACTATCCTAACAATGTCTTTTGATGAGTACAGGATAAGTAACTCATCATTATGTAACCTTTTCCACTCCCCAGTGACCTCATCGCTTTTTGAGACAACAGTTTGTTGTCCTAAACACCATGTTTTCAAGCATCCTAAATTTGTTTTCATCATGGGGGGGTAAGAGACCACATTTCACAATCTTAGAGAACAACCGGTAAAATTACATTATTATAATATATTTGTTTTGTATATAACCATATGGATACATTAAAACCTGGGATTAAAAATAAGAAATCCCACTCCCTCGTGTCTATTAAAAATAGGTGTGTCACGAACGCTTGTCGTTTTAAAAAGGGGTTCATGGTTCTATAATGATTGGGAAGTACTGCTATCAAGTATTTAGAAATGTATCCTAGATGCATTAGCCAACTTGGAAGGCTTGGCTTTTTAAGAAGCGGCGTGATAAGTCTAAAACTAAATGATTAATATACCCTGTACAGAACACGCTTGTTAAACTTACAGTAAAAAATGAGGCATGAATTTATAATGAACCCAGAACAAATCGTGCTTCACCCTTTTTGTCATAATGCGATGAATACATTTGGGTCCTCACCGGAATTAAAACTTAGGTATCTTATAATGGGTTGGATATGTCTAAAGCTGTAATATTGATATAATTTTAATTAATTTTCCAGACCATAGAACAAAATCTCTTTTAATAAAATATATAAAAATACTTACACGTTCTAGCATCTTAACGACAACCATAAAAGAGCTTGATAAATTAAATGTCAGGGCTAACATATATAAATGTTTCGTCACAATCATAAATAGTTTGGAAAAACATTTTCAAAATTATATTGTCATCAAAATGCCCTTAAATGAATGTCTCTCCCAAAAACCTTTTATTTATCATGTAAAACATATTCCAGATATCCATGTTGAACAAAATTATTGGAGACATTTTTAAAAAAATTCAAGTTTTCAAAAATCATCTATCTTTAAACTACCCTTTATTTAAGAGTTAGAATTAAAATTGTGGGATTCAAGTTATGACCATATAGTCTCTAAATATCAAGTTTAATCTATATCCATGAAACTATTTTGACTGTAGTCTCAGGCAGTGACATACAAAGGGACAAGCAGACACTGGGACGTAGTGAATTGTAAAATTAACTTTTTTGAGTTGGGGGTTATATAAAATGGCAATATCCATGATATATTCGGAGTAGAAATCTTTCACGATTTTAATATATATATATATGTGTGTATGTGTGTGTGTGTGTGTGTGTGTGTGTAAGTAAAGTATGTATAAAGTATGAATACACAATACACATTAATAATTCCAAATCGTAATTACATATCCATCAGTAAACCTCAAAGCCGTTGCACTGTTTTATATTATAAGTGAATGGGTCGCGATACTAGTTTTTGTTAATTGAGGGTGTTAAACATGTTACTTCTAAGCCAACTGGTTATATCAGCACACGACTTGCGAACTAACTTAATTCTGGGAACAGACTTATTACCCAGTCCTTCATCCATTAATGAAAAGGGGAGGGAGAAGCCCCAATTTTGCCAACAAAACATTTTTAGGATGAACCTGACATCGAACATGGGCTCTTGGTTTAGTAGACAAAAGCGCTATTGACATAACTAAGGCGCCGAGCCACGTTACGAGTTAAATTACCTACTCCAAAGTTAAATCTGATTACTAATGTTCAGTTAACGAAAACAATTCGTATATCAAACGTTTTTGACTATTTTGGTGGTTTATTAAATTAATAGTTTGACACCTTAGTTCAGTTAATAGCGCATCTTCTTACAGGGTCCAGGTTTGATTTCCATCATGGTCGAAACATTTATCATTGGGAAAATTGGGGCTTCCCCTTTCTTTAGAATGAATTAAAGGCAGGAGGCCTGGAGGATGCGTTTGTTCTGAAATAAAGCTAGTTAGTAAGCCGTAAGTCAGTTAAGAAGCTGCATCTTAAGGTGTAAGTGTAGGGAACGAGAAAAAAAGGTAAACGNNNNAAAAAAAGGTAAACGTTTTTGAGGCTTTTATAGCAAAACTTTTTTTTGTTGGTCAATATAAATAAAATATTGTTCCAGTAGAAACGCAGAGTTTAACTTCCTTCACATGGTGTTATCAACCATTATTGTTGAATATCTGTCATAAGCATAACAGCATTAGATGACAAACTTTTTAAACGAAGAGAAAAATTTGTCATTATATTCCAAGAAATCCTTAACAGATATTCAAACTTTACTGTTGATATCACCTTGGGGGGAAAAAATTAAACATTACGGTTTTTCTGGAGAAATATTTTATTTATTTTGACAAACAAATGTTTTTGATATAAAAACTGTAAATACACTGGCTTTTTCTCGAATCCCCTCTACTCTCACCTTTAGGTAAATATTTTACAGTTTTTATAGTAAAACACCTTTTTTTTAAATCAAAAATAGAAACATTTAGTTTAAAATTATCTGCATAGTAATTTCAACATTTATTGAATATTTTTCATGGGCATGACAGATTTTAATCATGACTTTTTATCTCCAATTAAAATGTTTCTGTTCAGATACCCCTACGCAAGTATTCAAGAAATAGTGATATCACTCTGGTTAAAAAATCAAACTAAACGTATCTCTACTGAAGCATAATTTTATTTACTTTTACAAAAAATGTTTTTTTCCTTAAATGCTCATGATTAAAATAACACTGTTAAATTAAACGCATGATATACAAGTACAATTTTTGTCTTTTTTATAAAGCTTGTAAAAAAAAAAGCTGCATTGAACTTTGTTTCTGTATACATAAAACATGAAATGAGCTAGACGAGTGTTTGTTTTTTTAAAGTGTCGTTTATTTACCCCTCAATTTCTATGCAGATCAGAATGAGATTGAACCGTATCCAGCAAATGCACTCACCCCTATGGTCTGCCTGCGGATAGCCTTCTGTCTGCGCCGTCTGATGGCGTAACAGGCGCACGCCGACATCAGCAGGATGAGTGTGGCTCCCCCAAGGATCACAGGGAGGATGAGGCTGTCCCTGCCGCCGTAACCCTGTGTCAACAAGACCATCATCTCGTTACGTCACGTCTGACACCAGGGATAGCTTTTATTATTAGCAGCGTTTATTAGAGGGATAGAAACAGGAGGGCAAGTTATTGAGTGCAACGTACACTTTGTTACATGAGGAGGAGCAAGTTGATGCAGGCAACACACACCTTGTTAAATTAGGAGGGCGAGTTATTGGACGCAACATATACCTTGTTACGTGAGGATGGCAAGTTGATGAAGGCAACACACACTTTGTTACATGAGGATGGCAAGTTGATGAAGGCAACACAAACTTTGTTACATGAGGAGGGCAAGTTGATGAAGGTAACACACACTTTGTTACATGAGGATGGCAAGTTGATGAAGGCAACACACACTTTGTTACATGAGGAGGGACAAGTTGATGAAGGCAACACACACCTTGTTACATGAGGGGGAAAGTTGATGTAGGCAACACACACCTTGTTACATGAGGAGGGGCAAGTTGATGAAGGCAACACACACCTTGTTACATGAGGAGGGGCAAGTTGATGTAGGCAACACACACCTTGTTACATGAGGAGGGAAAGTATTTACGAGTACTTTCACTTGACCCCCCAGATATGAAGTATTCTAATTGTAAAAAAAAAAAATCGAACTTAAGATTTTGCTAAATGTCGACGTTCCATAACCCCCTTGAAACAGAAAAAGTGTTTTTCTCGATGTCATCTGTCCTTTTGTTTGTTTATATCTAGGCCTGGAGAAGAAACCATTTTACCGTTCGGGCTAAATTTTGGTATCTAGGGCTTTTATAAGCTTCCCCCGAGGAATTTTTGAAATTATATATCCAACCCTAAAATTATGGGTGGTTAACCGAAGGACAAAAAGTAAAAAAAAAAAAAAAATCGATTTTCTTGAAATAAGCTCTAACGATTTTGATTAAATTCTATATAACACTGTTTAAATTACAAACCAAATGGAAATTATCATTTTCTAATGAAAATTACTTTGGTATTTGAGATACGAAATATTATTATTATTATTATTATTATTATTATTATTATTATTATTACCACGTCTTCGTCTTACTACCCGTTCGGGTTGTACGCACTTACGATAATGTGTAATGGTAGGGTGATTGTGAGATGAAATGGAGGACCTACAGTTACCGAACCACGGTGGAGGCCTGGTATTCCTCACATTCACAAGTTGTGATTAATACACGTCTTGTCAGAGGTGAAGGAAGGGTTTGGCGATCATATAAATCTGTGCCGGGACCAAGGATTGAACCCCGGACACCAGCACAGAAGTAGGACACCTTACCCCTAGACCACCAGGTCACCTGATATACGAAATAACTTATCATTGTAAAGCTGTAGTTCTATTAAAAATACAAATCTTTTATTTGAAATATATATTCATAAAACCAATATTTTCTGAGCTATATGCAAATATGTATTATATGTACATCTATATGTCTTTGCAAATTTGAGATTGATTGTTATGCCCTTTGATGGAGTGTTTCTGCAAAAATGTATATTATTTAGTTTCACAAACCCTACAAGTTTTTATAAAATGTCCTCACCTATTTTAAGATAAAAGATAGAGAAAGTTTGTGCGGTGCATATTACCATTTAGTTTTACTTAAAGGCTTAAAATGATCAATGATAACATAGTTTGAGCCCTTTATAATAATAATCATCTAGGTGTTCTCCTGGACAAAAAATTCTACTTTTTCTCTCGTGATTATCATATAATATCTCACTCATTTATATTACTTGGACTTAATAAATTTACTACCTTTTCATTTAAGAATGACTGTATTTTATGCTTGTGCTAAGTCTTGGTTAGACGGGAGCTAGCCTTGAATATGCTAGTGTTGCTTGGAGCTCCATCACCTTAACTGGTTATCAGATCGGAAAACGTTCAATGTAAATTTGTTACTGCTTGCTGTGATAAATTCTTTACTAACCGGGTCTATTATGAGTAAGGCAAAATTCTAAACTTTTTATGGCTCCAAATTCTTTTCTCACTCAGACTTTATTGTGATGCCCTTTTGGTTTCTAATATTTTCAATAGAAAAATTTCTTGAACATGCAGCTATTCGTGTCCCTTCACATGACCTTCAAAATAAAAAATAAAAAATCTCAGAAACTCTTATAATCTGAACCGTTGTATCCGTAGCGCAAATTCTAGATTTTCCGAATTTAACTTTGTCCCAAAAGAAGTGGAGATTTCATATCCTTAATATGCTTTGTTTTGTATTTTGCACAACTTTTCTTAATAAAGTTTTATTTAAACAATTACAATAGTAATTGATTTTATTTGCGGTTCTTCAATGTATTGTTTTTTACACTCTATATTTATTAGCGGTTCTTCAATGTATCGTTCTTTACACTATATTTATTTGCGGTTCTTCAATGTATTGTTCTTTACACTATATTTATTTGCGGTTCTTTAATGTATTGTTCTTTACAATCTATATTTATTTACGG
The DNA here is from genome assembly GCA_902155825.1 of Timema genevievae. Classification (NCBI taxonomy): domain Eukaryota; kingdom Metazoa; phylum Arthropoda; class Insecta; order Phasmatodea; family Timematidae; genus Timema; species Timema genevievae. The sequence goes on from CABFWO010001379.1 coordinate 96,390, forward strand.
TTCTTCAATGTATTGTTCTTTACACTCTATATTTATTTGCGGTTCTTTAATGTATTGTTCTTTACACTCTATATTTATTTGCGGTTCTTCAATGTATAGTTCTTTACACTCTATATTTATTTTTGGCTCGTCAATGTATAGTTCTTTACACTCTATATTTATTTGCGGTTCTTCAATGTATCGTTCTTTATACTCTATATTTATTTGCGGTTCTTCAATGTATTGTTCTTTACACTATATTTATTTGCGGTTCTTTAATGTATTGTTCTTTACAATCTATAATTTATTTACGGTTCTTCAATGTATAGTTCTTTACACTCTATATTTATTTGCGGTTCTTCAATGTATTGTTCTTTATATTCTATATTTATTTGCGGTTCTTCAATGTATCGTTCTTTATACTCTATTTACTTTCTTTAATTCACTACTTAGTTATTTTTGTTTTCTTGATTAATTGTTGCTGTAGTGTATTTATATATGTTTAAGTGCTGCTCTGTTATAGGTCTTATTACTGTTTGTTCAGCACTATAATAAAGTAAATTGAAACGGAAGAAAAATATTAAATTTAGTGTAAACTCATGCCAGTATGTGCTATTATTGTATTATGGGCTAATTGCGAAATATGATTCAGATACAATTTTAAAAGAACCGCACCAGATTCCGCCTGGAGAGAATATGAAAAAGTAGAATTTGTCAACAGTTCCACTTACACCTAGTGCATATGTTCGGGGCCAAACGCCATATCCTGCCTACTCCTAACACTTCCGTATCGCTTGAGGGAATATTGAGCAAATACACTTTGTAAACTGTGACAATGGCCGTTGTTTCGCTTTGTGACAGACCATTTGCACAAGAAAGGGACAGCGTATCTTGAGAGAGTCACCAGGCAGGTACAATGACACGACGTCAAGGCGCCGCGGCGACTGTTCAAACACGAGCCCGACTGATATTGGCTATTGAGCTAACCTTCTCCCCGATCTCCGCCCGCCCGAGTCACTTTCATGTAGCCGCTGTTTTTAGTCTATTATCTATACCCTCTCTACGGTAGGAGTGAAGGTTACAGCTGGCAGAAGGTTATTAATTTCAGAATTAACTGAAAGTGATTAATGTCAAACTATATTAGGAAATAATTATTATATATTCCTAGTAATACTATATTATTATCAATAACAAGTTTTATCAAACGCTCCTAATAATACTCCCATAAGCCTTACTGTATGATTGGCTAACTCATTGAAAGAAAAGCATATATTAATAAAACTACTATGTTTTTTATTTTGGTGTTGTGGCAACAATATATATTATAGTACAATAAGTAGTAACAATTATAGAAAGTGAATTATAATCATTAAAACAATTTCGTTTAATTTTAAATATGCATTTTAACATGACCACATTTTTAGACTAGAGTGTATAAGTCAAACAATCCAAATATAACTTCAATAACGTAGTGCATGTCCATCATAGACTCTGCCTTAAAATATGAGTGAAGAATGACCCAGGGCACGGGACGAATCCTGAATAGCTCAGTGGTTAGAGCATTGGCGTACTAAGCCAAACGTCCCGAGTTCGATTCCCGTGTCCAGGTGTCATTTATCAATTTTCAGAAAACGATTCTTTGTCTTGTCACGTTTTATTGTTACCTTAAATATATTAAGTAAATGAATCTATACTCACCGAGAAAATTAAATTAGTAAGAATCTACACCTCTTTGACAATGTTAGACATAAATATGTATCTACAGTTTTTATTCTCAGTTATTTTATCAGCCAAGAACTTTTCTTTTTCCCATGTTGCCTTTAATTTCTATGGCGGGTTGTTTCGTAACACTGTGTGGTTATTTAAACACGTCTACAAATTGATTGGGGTCGGGTGTAGAGTCAAAACTAGTCTGGTCGATTTTGAGTGAAATGATTCATAAAAATTTGTTGTGCGGTTCATAGACAATGAAAATTCAGCCCGAATTTCTATAGAGAACATCACATCCAAATATTGGGAATATCAGCTTAAACTATTTAGGAATATTGTCTCTTTAGAAGTTATTAAAAGTTGTAAGCCTACGAAGCTACGTTAAAATAAAATGGATATGTTTTTAAAAAAAATTGTATACGGGACGGAATTTACACCATATTTTCTAACAGCCAACCAAAAATCTTAGACAATTTAACTTTCGATATTATGATTTTCCAAATTTAAGGTATTTACAGTAAAATTCTACATTTTTTTGTGGCCACATTGAAAGTCATGCTTCGATTTCTTAAAATATTCCACTCAAAGAGAAAGAATATATTTTTGAGATTTAAAATGTCAATTGAGTTAAGGTACTTTTTATTTTGTTTCCCTGTGTATCCGTGGACCATATACTTCACTCACTCAAAGTGGTGACCATGCGGTATAATAGTATTGCACAAGATTAATGCTGAGGAAGAGGCCAGGGTTAGAGTCCCGCCAGGGTGTACGTTAGGTGGTTTTTCTCTCAATCTACCACGGTGTGTGTTACCAGCCTTTTCCCACGTATTAACGTCCCTCCTTTCCCTTACACCTTAGATTGATCCATTAAATGTCGTGTGTGTTAAAAAGGTACGGAATAAAATAATAATGATAGCATCTACTCTTCTTTGCCTGTCTGCCTAGTCTCTATAAATTTGCATATTAGCTCTGTGTCTGGTATTATATCTCTCTCTAGTGCACGCTTTGTGCTACCAGGGTGACACCACACATGCAGGCGCCCCCATGCGGTGACATGACCTCATCACACACAAACACACAGCCTCCAGCAAGGGGAGCGGAGTTCGACTCTTGATAAGTCTCCCATAGAGCGACTGACGCACTGAGATGGACTGGTGTGGTTTTAATTAAGAGATTTATATGGATACCGCGGACAAGTAAAATGTCGTGGTGCAGTAAAATGAAAAATAGAGATACTATCTACGATTGGGAGGAGATATCATAAGATCCTGATTCAAACCTGGTAGTGTCTAAAATAATTATTACTACTACAGTAGCCCCATGGCTTCTTTGGTGCTGACTGACAGTTCACAGCTGACTTCTGACAGTCAACATTTAGGTATATACCTAAATTTTGACTGTCAGAAGTGACAACTGCTAAACACATGTTTTTTGCAGATAATATGGTCCGGCGAAGGGATACATAATTTGGTCTGGTAGCTTTTCAAAGCCGTCAGCTGTCAGCTGTGAACTGTCAGTCAGCACCAAAGAAGCCATGGGAGTTCTGTATATAGACCTATCTTATCTCTTAAGTCAACAACCCGAAGGTTGGTTTGATGTGCTTACTTACAATCTACTAGTAGTAAAGTACAGAAGCGTATTAAGGTGGAAAAATGGAATATCAAGCTGAAATTTTGTGAACTTATATAACTGACATCGTGGGATAGTAATCTGTTGGTCCCTAAATAATTGCGGCTGGGCTGGATCCATAATGGCAAAACATAGGCAACCATATTGGACTTTTAGTTTTTAGAGTCTAGTGGCTGAACAAAATATTATAGAAACATACAATTTGCATAGAAATCCTAATTATATAATTGATAACATGAATACTGTATATTATGTGTTCATGACAAATCTTTATCACATCTTACAGGCTACTCACTATTGCATGGTACTGAGAAGAAGACAAAAATTTGGTTAAGAAACTTTTATTATTATTATTATTATTATTAAGAGAGATGGGACTAAAACATGTTTAAAGCAAAAGTTGTGGAGGGATCAAAATTACATAGAAATCATCCTTAGTACATTTATATAGTTGTACATGAGAACCAGAAATGGGTACAGCAATATGAAACAATACCGTGTGCTCAAGGCAACCTTACAAAACGTGGCCTGTTCCCAGAGCTCGGTGAAGACGTTCAAGAATGGACACGTTGTTGCCAGCGCTCGGTGAAAACGTGCAAGAATGGACACGTTGTTGCCAGCGCTCAGTGAAGACGTGCAAGAATGGACACGTTGTTGCCAGCGCTCGGTGAAGACGTGCAAGAATGGACACGTTTGTGCCAGCGCTCGGTGAAGACGTGCAAGAATGGACACGTTGTTGCCAGCGCTCGGTGAAAACGTGCAAGAATGGACACGTTGTAAGCCAGCGCTCGGTGAAGACGTGCAAGAATGGACACGTGTCTAAGTCAGGTGTTGCAGTTTTGTTTTCTGTGTATTTCAATCAGTTTTCCACTAGTTGTTCAGATAGTCGCGAGTCTCTATAAATCGATGTGCGTTTTTTTTATGTTGAATACGTTACAATGGAATGTGAATTGTGTGTTATTTGCAAGAGTAAATTCAAAGAGGGTGACAGGTCTACTGAGGTGAAAGATGGTCTAGGAAATATTAGGAGAATTACTGTGCTACAAAAAGATGGAATTTATAATCTACATGTAGGGGGGAAAAAATCAGTGAAGCTGCATAGTAATAATAATTGGAGAAAGGCTTATACTCGAAGGGTGAAAATCACGCACCACGAGGAAAAGGCTTGCCAGTATCTTAGAAGAGTGGATTCAAGCTTTAATTTTAAAACAAAGTGTTTATTTTTTAGGAAACTCGCGGTTGTTAATAAGAAGCATACCAAATGAAAACCAGTCGTCAGAGAGGCAAAGACTTTGGAGTTAAAGAAGAACTTTGCAGTGTTGTGCGCAAAATGAACCGATGATTGAGGACAAATTGTTCTTTCAATAATAACTCTGTAATATATCTAGTTGCTGCAGAGCTACAATATCACCGCGATTGTTATCCTCTATTTAGTTATCTTGGATCTGTACCTTCATATACCAGAGGAGTGCTAACTAGCACTAATGCAATAGCTGGTGCTTATGAGATCACTGAAGTTTCAAGGAGGAGAGACCCATGGGGGGAGGGGGGTGACAGCCCCTCCTTGTCTTGCTGTGTGAATTCAATGTCTGCATTTATGCAAGTGACAGAAGCAATAGAATCATTTTGTGAAGTTTTACCGGTAAATTCTCATCAGCACGTGGGGCTGAGAGAGTCTCGCTAGGCAAGGCATGCACTGAGCACTAGGCTGGTTAGTGCTGCCCGCACCATCTGGTAGAATCCTCATGTAATATGGGAGTTCAGTAAGTATTGTGGCTCCCCGTTGCCTTTCACACTGAATTTCTATGAGCGAGCACGAGAGGAATCCTCCCAGGAAAGGTATTTTCACGTACTTTCCAGGGTTATTTTACATGCAACAATCAACGTAGGACTGACGGAAGGAAGTTGTGCTACGACTTGTTATCGCTCAAGAAAAATCCGCTGACCCCAGCTGGGTTTGAACAAGGTGAGCACTTACTCCAATACCACCGAGGTCGATATATATAAAAATAATATCATGGATCATGGCACCACAGCGTAGAGCTTAATATACTTATTTATGATATTTAAGTTAGTTTGTAGGCCGTGTTCTAATATGACATTGTCTTTAGAGAGGGAAATTTTAATACAAACATAATTTTAGGATTTGACCAACATGGGATAGAATACAGATTATAAGTTTCGCAAATATTATTATTTTTGTTTCATCTTACTATCCAGGATGAGTTGATAACATGATCACTAGAATGGTTTAACATAGGGATACGTATATCTCGATACTTGAATCGAAGATACCAAGATAAGTAACATGGTGTCTACCCAACTTGACCCATAATATTCCCGAATTTTTCCCTGATTTCCCCTGGTCATTTCCTAAAATTCCCGACTCAAAAATATGTCACACCTTTTTATCCCCCCTCTACCACGACACACAGTTTTTGTTAATCTTTTTTATGAATAATAATAAGTTTTGAAATTGAAATAAACAGTTTGTTTTATTTGTATTCACATAGTCTACTAGAAATTAGACAAATTAGAAAATATATTACACAGCTACAAACAAAAAAGGACAGTCTGAATCACATTGTAAATTACCGATTTAGTGATTATAATATTTCATATTTTGAATAAAACATTATTTTCCCGGATATTTTTTGTAATTTACCAAATTCTCGACTTATTCCCGTTTTTTCCCGACCACTTCAAATTCCCGGCTAATTCCAATTTTCCTTGATTTTCACGGATGGTAGACACCCTGAGTAATCGCATGTGTGATACAATATCGAGTGATAGGCTGAATAGAATAGGCGTGCTTTTATCTTCAGAGGATTACTCGCTTAGCTCTTTCTTCTCTTTTCAAATGGACGGTGTCAACGTAATTACAATTAGGATATCATGGGGTAAAAATACCGTAGCTTCCTCGTGACTGGGGATAGCCAGCAACTTTATATCAGTCAATATATGTTTTATTAGTGTGTTCTATTTTAAAACTCTCAAGATTTGATTATACAGGATGTAAATTAATCGGTGTCAAATTTTCCAGGGGCGTATTCTCATCAACCAAACACTAAGAAAATATGTCCATATAAATATGGGTCTAGAAAATCTTAGTTTCTGAGCTAGAAGGAATTTTATTGTTCAATTAAATGTCCATTGGGTTCAACTGCGGGGAATTAAGCAGGCCAGTCAATGGATCCACCACGACCAATCTATTTTGAGGAAAACCTTTAATAACTCTAAAACTAAGCGTTTATAGACCCATGTTTATGAACTCTTAATAATGTTTGGTTGATGGGAATACGCCCATAGAATATTTAACAACAATTAACTTACACCATACATACATAATATTGGTGTTCTTGCATAAGTTAGATTATCATGGAAGAAATAAACGCTTGTACAGGGTGGGGCAGAAACAACTATACGATCTATGTTAAGGAAAGTGATGGACAACGTTCTGAGGTTTGTTTGACGTCCATTGGAATTCATCTTAGTGACATTATCTTTAAAAAGTGAAAAATTGCAGTATGTACAGTAGCCCCATGGCTTCGTTGGTGCTGACTGACAGCTCACAGCTGACGGCTTTGAAAAGCTACCGGACTAAATTCTGTATCCCTACGCCAAACCATATGATCTGCAAAAAACATGTGTTTAGCAGCTGTCACTTCTGACAGTCAAAATTTAGGTATATACCTAACTGTTGACTGTCAGAAGTCAGCTGTGAACTGTCAGTCAGCACCAAAGAAGCCATGGGGCTACTGTAGTTTGCTTTTATTTAGCTAGTGAATATTTACTTTTCAGTGAAAGTGTTAGTTTTCAAGTTACTGATCGTCTAATTGTTTCTGCCCCACCCTACACAATTAATATTCCTCGTGATTAGCGAAGCTCGGGAGATCGAAATAATATTTAAGTTACGGATATAACCGCATCATATTCGTAGATTGATAAAACATATTGTCACGGGAATCTAACCCAGGACCATCACACGTCCATTAAAAATTTTGTCTTAAAATATGACCTTGAGCATGGGACGAATCCTGAATAGCTCAGTGTTAGGCTAAGTCAAGAGTCCCAGGTTCAAATCCCGTGTCCAGGTATTATTTTTCAATTTAAGAATAAGTTAAATAAGGTTTTATATTGTGTGGTGGCTGATGTTAAAAAGTTGTGTGCTTTGTTTCAAAACTTGCATGAATAAATCGAACTGAATATAATCTGAAATTTAAACAGAGCTTTTCTAACTGTGATGCACGCACACCTCCTAAACATATCGAGATATAAACTGGTTCAAACGGTAATGCTTAAACATGGCGGTTTCCAAAGGAACTGCACTATATTCATGTGTTTTTTAAAAATCTTGTTCTGAGTCTCATTATAAGTCATTCGCGATAAATTAGGTATTTTTGAAAAATGAGATTGAGAAGAGATTACCATAATTTTGTATACATACTAAAACATATGTTTAAGTGTTGGTTTTATTTTTCAACTAATCTAAAATTATTTAATCATTTATAAATTATAATTCTGACTATATTTCATGAGTACTTTAATTTATAATCTATCAAATGGACTATTTGGAAATCCTACACTGGGTTGGAGGTGAGACATGTAGACTAGGTAGAAATATTGCATTTGAATGGAATGGAAGTGTTGTTGTTGTTGTTGTTGTTGTTGTTGTTGTTGTTATTATTATTATTATTATTATTATTATTATTATTATTATTATTATTATTATTATTATTATTATTATTATTATTATTATTAGCAACGCGTCTTACTACCCGTTCGGGCTATACGCACTTACGCTAATGTGAAATGGTAGGGTGATTGTGAGATGAAATGGAGGACCTTCAGTTTAAAGTAGGATCCGAACCACGGTGGAGGCCTGGCATTCAACACATTCACAAGATGTGATTAATGCACTTCTTGTCAGAGGTGAAGGAAGGGTTTGGCAATCAGATAAATATGTTTCCGGGATTGAGGATTGAACCCCGGACCCCCAGCACAGAAGTCTGACACTTTACCCCTAGACCGCCAGGTCACCTGGATGGAAGTAGAACATGGCATTACGAATATACAAGGTAGGTGCCTGCGCATTTCCAAGGTCAGCCAAGGGAGGCTATGGCGTCATAATCGAGCAAAAATACTGCTTTATGCCTTTAAAAGAAACAAATTTACCATATATATATATATATATANTGACAAAAATCGTATAGATTGGACAAAAATAAATAAGATACTTCATTTCAGGAAATATCCGAATTAATAAAATGAATGTTGTTTGCATAAATCTCAAGTGGTATTTACAACAAACCCAGTGGCGACCCGAGAGCGGGGTATCTGCCCCCTTCCTCCTTGTAACATAAATACTATTAATAAAAACTTAAATCATATAATGTATAACTAAAACGTAGAACGCATGAGACAGGTTTGTACACTGGCTACATTTTAAGGCGAGGATTACTACTTATATTTAAAAGATCTTTAGAGCCCTTGGGATGGAACAAGTCAAGGGTCTATAAGGAAAAAGAGGAATATTGTTATGCCCAATAAACGTACCCTATAAGACTCTTCATTAAAAAAAAATCTTTGATACATTTTATACATGATCGTAGACAAATACAATTTTAATTAAAACGGCCTTACTGTTTAAAGCATACCAAATCAAAGGTAAAAGAAAAAAAAAACTTTAGCTAATAGCAACTATTCTAATGTTTAAATATATCAGAGGCTGTTAACACGATAAGGGTTGTTACACCTGGGGCTGCATTTAGATAAAACTTCAGAACCCCTCGTACCGCACCCAACGTTCACATGACGGATTTGAACTGACAAAGCTACCAGAGCTGATTAGTCAACACATTGATGCAAAGTGCCATGAGCGTCACTATGTCTGATTGGAAGGAGGGCTGATAGAACGAACCTATTTTCACTTCAAATTTAAAAAATATGAAATATTTTGTACGAATAATACTGTATGTAAACGGAGTTAATCATTTATGCATGGTTCCAAACGTGGATTTTCCATTTTTTGCATATAATGATTCACTAATTATTTAAAGGTACTAAGAGTGTCCCATTTGAGCAGATTATTGGGGCGGAGCAGGAACTCCCTCATACCCTCCTGTAACGTTGCGTTACCCGTGCATAAAGTTATAAAGGTGTCAATCACTGTATGAAGCCGAGTCTAAATTTTCATTTTTTTCAAACAGTAATAATTTCTTCTAATAGGATAACAAAAATCCTACAAGCTTTCACTTCTGTGAAATGTAGAAAATATAGTAGGTTTGAACATTTGAAAACTGTGACTTGATCATTTATTAAGGGCAAACGTTATCAAAATAGTTATAAAATTAGTAATAAAACTGATTTTTTAAACGTGCTGTAATTTCTTTCCTGCCTTTATTCATTTATTAGAGGTAATTAACTGGCCTTTTTGAACCGACTTATTCTATCAGCACACGACTTATAGACTAGCTTAAATCTAGAACAAACACAACATCCAGCCCCCAATCGTTAATTCATAACTGTGAAGGGGAAACCCATACTTCACCAATGATACATTTTTCGGCCATGTGAGGAATCGAACCCGGAACCCTAAGCTCAGTAGACATACACTATACCAGCTAAGCTAAAGTGTCTGACCCTGCATTTATTAATGAACCAAAGAGATTTTTGCTATATTATTACTATCACCGCGTCTTACTACCCGTTCGGATTGTACGAACTTACGTTAATGTGTAATGGTAGGGTGATTGTGAGATGAAATGGAGGACCTACAGTTTAACGTGGGATCCGAACCACGGTGGAGGACCTGTCATTCCACACATTCACAAGTTGTGATTAATACATGTCTTCAGAGGTGAAGGAAGGGTTTGGCAATCTGATATATCTGTGCCGGGACCGAGGATTGAGCCCTGGACCCTCAGCACAGAAGTCCGACACCTTACCCCTAAACCGCCAGGTCACCTTTTTACTATAGCTATCTACCATCTACTAAATAAAAGTCGTAAGTTAAATAGTTATCCTAAGCTACCATAAAAATAACTTCAAATAGTGACACGAAGCAATTAATATCCATAATTTTTCTTGGTCTCCTTTTGTTTATCTGACTAGGGTTTTTATTGAATGCCCTACCCTCCATCACCACCCCGCTCCCCGTCCTCCCAACCTCCCAGTAAATTTCCGGGTGCACCACTGCACAAACTTGTTCACATACCTAAAGCGCCTCATGTATGAATTTCACTTACATCACAACATTTAAGCACAATCTATTTTCATATATGAATGAAACGTGTTGGGATATCAAAACACATATTCTACTACACACAATATCATCGCTGAGGTAACTGCAGGTATTATGAAGAAAAGCTTTATCTTCGTTCTCTCTCATTTAATTGTTGCCAAACCTCCTCGTTCTCTGTTATGTCCGAAGGTGGTGTACTGGGGTAAGAAGGAGCTACTGGCAACCTCAACTAACCAGCGTTGCGAAACTTGTCATAGCTAAGGGAAGATTGACCACACGAAACCGAGAGAATGACAACGCTGTTTACCAATAGTAACCATGCAGTTCCCTCAGCGATGATATCCAGAGTAGACGTATAAAGAAAGCTGATGGCGGTGTTGGGGAGTCTGAACCCCCCGGTAATTTGATGGATCCTCCTATGGGAGGTCCAAATATACGTACACAAACTTTCATTGATTAAAGGTATAGCTACATTTTCTAGTGGACCCGACCAACCCCTAAGAAAATTACCTTACTACCCACGCCCTCAAGCGGACTTATATTTCAAGATTGTTTGTGTAAAATATTTCAGTAGAAAAGTAAAATTTATTTTTAGTGCTGCGTTTCAATACCCGTTCGGTTTGTACGCAGATGTAATAGCTACGAAAATGTTCCAGAAATGAATAAGGTTGAATTTAGAGGAAATGCTTAACATACAAAATTAGTATTCGAACCCTGATCTTCCCGTCATTGGAAGTTCAGTCTATTGCGAGAGTAACGCCTTAAACCGTTCCGCCACCAAATCAGCTAAAGTATTTCAATCTTTAACAAATATCATAAATTAAAAAACTTATTTTAAATGTCCAGTTAAATAAAATTAGTTGTTTGATTAGGACAATATTTTTTATAGTAATGAAAAGCTTGAATGGACTGATATAGTTTAGGAGAAGAATCCTGTTTTTTATATGAACCTAAAAGTGTAGTATATCAGATGTTTTTTGATGTTTTTATATGATTCGAGGGTGCTGAATCCAAATATGCCGGGTGTACTAACATAACCCTTGAGTATTTTGAGATATACAAGATGGCGTCCACCATAAATACCAGAAATTGACAAATATAAAGGTTTTTTTACTTCATTGATATTAGTGTCAATATTTATATTTCTTAGGTCACCGATTCCGTAAAAAAAGGCAAAATATTTTTAAAGACCCACAGAGCAAGCTATGCATTATAGTTTCCAATATGGCCACTTGTCTGGTGATAATGATGGAATTCCGTAAAATATGCAAGCTGGGTATCAATCCCACTGTTTTTAGGGGTGGGGAATACAAATACATACTCTAAAATGTAATAAAATGTCACTAGGACAAAATAAAATTAAATCAAAGTTGAAATAAAATTATGTTTAAGCATGAATATTGGCAGAGCCCTGCTTTTATGGTGAATAAAAAAGCCCAATTTCGTTTTTAAGTTTCCCAAAAGCGGTGAATAAGCGGTGAATTACAAAAATCCTAATTTAGCACCGAAATTATCGAATTAAGACAAAAGCGTTAAAAAAGTGGTTTTTACCAAACTTTTGTGATTAAGGTGACTTTGTTGGGTTAAAACTAGACTTCCAGGACAATGTTTGAAATAGGTAAACTAAACATATTGAAGTGAAAACCAAAAATTACATTTTGTTTGGACAAAACGGTAAAAAACACTAGTCCGCAAAAAAATGTGCTGTCAACTTATTAAAAAAGTAAGATTTAGCGGCAGCTGGTCCGGGAAAAGTATGTACAAGTCACAAAGACAAAATATTACACAAAAATCATCTTGTTACTTCACAAAAATTGTGACTATATTTTTAAATCTCAATTTAGGCTAGAAAAATACAAAATAACTACTCAACATCACCAAACTGCAACATGCCGAATGCCGAAAATCGCGACTAAATCGCGATTATCGCGGACATCGTTTAAAATCGCGAATATCGCGCTAAAACGCCGATTTCGCGAATTATCGCGACAATTCTGAGCATATATTTGCAATCAGGGTAACCTGAAATGTGAACATCTGAAAGAAAAAATGCCATATCTAACATTCGCGAATTATCGCGATCTCCACAAACGCAGGGCTCTGAATATTGGTAACGGTTGGTAACACCAACACATCAGTATCATCACAGATAATTTTAATGGTACATATATCTCCAAGTTGTTTAGCTAGTATTACAACTTGTGTTATGACGATGACGTCAGCCTATTCGTGGGTTATAGCCATATCTGGACGGCCCTTTAATGAGTTTCTCATAATTTCCACTTCTCCTGGTCCATTAATCACTTGTTTTTTTAAAACAGTCCGACATCAAACCTTCTCTTTGCAGCTGTTGGAGGATTAGGTAGATCAATTGTAACTTGTTACCTGTCACATTAAGCATTACTTGTGGTGGTGGTGGTAGTGGGGTGTTAAGAGCCAGTTGGTGGTGTGTACTTTCCAAACCAGCTCTTGCACTTCTAGTGCCCCCTTTTATACGGTACTCCCTGTACCTGTCAAAAACCAAGTAGACATCACTTTCAGAAAGTATCTGAAGTATGTATGACTGAAACATAGCAACATGGTCCTGCATTATACCATTAGAAGGCCAGTGAACGACCCATAATATAGCACACCCATCTATTATTATCGCAGCTTTTTTGTTGTATCTTCTAATTGACTGTTCCACTTGCAGTATTTTTCTTAGTTTTGACTTGCTTTTTGTGAATCTAGGGATTTCAATATAATCAAACAGTGCAGTTGGTACAGAAGATAGTTCATGAAAAATTACTTCTTCGACGTCTAGTTCTCTTGAGGTAGTGAGATACATAGCATGGATATATAGGAGTTCAGTCTCGATAATGCCTGTGTTGCAAACTTTTGTGCTGTTATCACTTGACATTTTGACAACAGCTGTTGATATTGGTCTATAAAAGCCAGTGGGTAGTTTTTCCACGTAAGACTTTAAAGCCTTCTCACCAATCTCTATTGATCAGTCCACATTAACTTTTTCAGTACATATTTTACCCGTAACAATCTTAACAACAGTGTTCGGGTGATCTTTAGATTCGAGGGGGTAAATGCAAGTTGATAACTTTTCTCTAATTTTTACTTTGTCATTTCCATTACTTACGACTCGAGAGCCTCTCTTTCTTGTGTTTTGTTACCTCCAGTTATTTTCATTCATTTCTCATGACATGAATATCGTTTACTAGATGACTGCAACTATAAAGACTGAAAGCTCATCGTTTCACAGCTGAAGATTCAATGTAACTCCAATAATACCACCTGGTCTGTGGCCGTAGCGCATGAATGTGCTCTCTATGAACATGTCTGACCATATAGTATTCCATATTTCAGGTTTATGGCACATCACGTGTTCACCCTTGAGGAAACGTTCTAGAACTTCAAGTGGTATCCTCTTCATAGTTCGCATGTACAGTAGGCCATATCTGGCATGGTTATCTTGAACTGCGACGAAAAAATATGGTAACATAAACTCGATTGCAACTACCTACCGCCTCGTACATAAAGCATAATTATGAACACTGGCTTAATGAAAACATCGAGCCACAGTTTTGCTGTTCGGCTTAATTCAGCTCGTACATACAGCATCATTATGAACATTGGCTTAATGAAAACATCGAGCCACAGTTTTGCTGTTCAGCTTACTTCAGCTCGTTTTTCCAACATCGTCCTCATGTCACATTTCCTCTGATGAAGACTCATAAACAATCAAATGTACACATATATGTAAAGGTAGTTAATTGATTCTTTAAAATATTGTATTATATTTAACATTACCATTATTCATGATTAAACTTAGTTTTATTTCAGCTTTAATTAATTTTATTTTATTTTGTTCTAGTGACATATGATTACATTTTAGACCATGGATTTGTATTCCCCACCCCCAAAAACATTAGGATTGATACCCAACTCGCATATGTTACGGAATTCTACCATTATCAACATATAAGCGGCCATATTGGAAGATATATTGCATAGCTCCCTCTGTGGATCTTTAAAAAATATTTGCATCTTTTTCAAAATTAGGCGACCTAAAAAATATAAATATTGACACCAATATCAATAAAGTAAAAAAACCTTTATATTTGTCTATTTCTAGCATTTATGGTGGACGCCATCTTGAATATCTCAAAATGCTCAAGGGTTATGTTAGTACACCCGGCATATTTGGATTTAGCATCTTAAGTAAAAGTGTAAGATAAATTTTAGCTTTCTCTAATTAGTGAAGAGACTTTCTTGAAATTGACAATGCTCATATTTATAATGTTTTTAGGACAAAGAAATGATTAATATAATATTAATTTTTTTGTTTAGTGATTACATACTGCAAACTCTCATAAGACTCTAGTAAAATTTTGTAGGTTAATTTTATTGTGCAGTACCATTTGTTAAAATAAATTTACATATTAGTTTATTTTATAACTACGACCACAAAAAGGACAAGTTTTTCAATTCAAGTCTAACTGAATAAGTCGAACACTTAATGTGTTTCGACTGTAACAATCGATAACCTAATAATTTGTGAATGTTGAAAGCAATATTTTGTAAATTTCTAGGCTGCATACAATAAGAATAAACATTACACTAATAAAATATAATTAGCGTGATGGATTAAAGCGATAATATATAACTTAAATAAGGGAAAATATTAATTCTCTGTACAAATATCACATAAAGTTTTCCCGGCCGGTTGTCAGAAAGCTTGGTTCTGATTACATGCGCAGTATTTGTCTAAATAAGTCGCTCGTTCGCACCTAGCTTGTATATTCGTAGTATCATGGATGAAGAGAAGCAAAAATACCCTCAGTATGCCCTACACTCGAACGGGGTTCAAACCATGACCTCGCTGTCACCAGCAAACCAGACTAAGACCAGAAATGACGCCTCTGTCCATGTAACCACTGACACAAGTTGTTTTAAGATTAAACTCAACAACTTTCGCTAGAATAGTAAAATATTAATCTCGATTTTTCCAACGTGTCGCAATAGTGCCACATGCAATGCAGCCACGAAATGCAAATGCCTGACCTCGAACTCAGGAACCGCCGGAGAAAGTGGTCGATACTCCCCTTGGTGCCGCCTGTTGCCTGGTGCAGTAGACACGAGACCGTCTTATCGATTGGTCTCGCCAGCCGAGACACGGAACGGGTCAGACAACCATCGCGGCGTATTCTCAGATACAAATTATCCAGTTCACTTGCGATGTGCTCATTTTGACCAGGAGGTTCCACCTGACCATCCTGTATCAATAGGCATGAGGTCCAGGCCATCAAACTTGTCTCGTAATGTTTGTCAAGGATGAAGGTACGGGTTTAAATCCCATTCAGGTGTATTGAGAGTTTTTTTTAATGTTTTCCACTCTCCCGTCACTCAAACGCAACTGCATTTCCTATACAATGTTACTTTCCTTATCCATATTCCTTTAGCGGAATTAATGTGTACGTAGAACTTAAACGGGTAGTGAAACGTAGGTAAAAAAACCCAACCAAAAACTACTGGAATTTATATTAATAATAATAGTAATAATAAACTGTCAAATGAAAAATTCTGAAAGTTTCTAAGAAATGAAAAATTCTTAAATGGCATCCAGCCATTCTTTTATAGCTGTTTGTCATGGCTTTTCGATTGGTGACCTAAATAAATTTCAGGTATAAATATTGAAAACCGATTACGATGAAATTACTTTTTTATGTTTTAGGTAAGAAAGTTAATTAATTCACTTTCTAAGGTATTTACAAAAGTGTATGGATGCTATATAATATACCTGACATCAGTAGAATATATACTGTATGTGTGTTAGATATAGCTCACAAAAATACCCAAAATGAATCAAATAAGTTTAGGCTGAAACCGTTTAGCCATTTAAGGAAAATACAAACAAGCAATACTTGAAAAACCACAACTTTGGGATCAGAAGTACATAAAACGTATCCTTGCATGCAAATTTCGATTTTTTTTTCATGGCTTTAAAATTATGACATATCTTTTTAGCGTCTTACTACCCGTTCGGGCTATACATATATGTACTAATTATACTAATGGGTTAGGGATGGAGAAGGTTGAATTTAGGGGAGGTGTACCCGCATTTTCATGGTGGTAGAGTGGAAAACCATTTAGGAAAACCACCCTCAATACACCCGACTGATAATTGCACATCAATATCCCTGTCATCGGCAGGCTGAGAGTGACGCCTTCGACCATGTAGCCACTGATGCTGGCCACGTGTACCTAATTTGGAAAAGTAAAAATGTATTTTTTCCATCCCGCATCAGTGCGTTATTATCGTTTAGTGTTATTAGCCAATGACAGGGAGGTCGGTACTGGAAACCCAGTTGGTTATACTGAGGTATTTTTTACAAAATAGTTTTCCTATATTTCTATGAAAATGTTTGTTAATTCAAACAGACAGTAAGACATGAGTAGAAAAATATTTTATAGCTACAACAAAACATTCTAATAACAAAGATATCAATTCTTAATAAGATCTAATCCATTGGTAAAACTCTCACTTTTAATCGGCTTTGTTATTCTCAGTTATTTTAATTTGGTAGCTCACTCGACATCTACTGACCGCTCTTTGGTCGGATCAGTTGGCCGACAAATGGAAATGACAGGTTTTTAGGAGGTAAATTAATATTTTTAATTTGAGCCCCGAGAATTGAGGTAACAACAGGATTTTATTGATTCCGAAATGTTCTCGACCATTCCAATTCTTGTCGATCATTTTACGCATTGCGGAACAATCTAAAAGCACGTTCACAGCTAACCATTTAAGCTAGACAACAATGCCATCGATTTAGCTACTCCCAAACAGCTTCATAATACCATCCAACCCCCTCCCTCCCACCCGCCACTCTCCTGTTTCCACATTCCATTTTTTATTACTGATCGTTTCCCACGATCATACACACCAGGGTTTGGTTTTCCGGCTCTCCAGGTCTTACTACCCATCCGAGCTAATGGCGTGTTTACAATAAAGGGTCCTGGATTAGGTAGGTAGGATAATTTTAGAGGGTGCGTACTCTCATTTGCGGGATAGAGAGTGTGATAAACCATTTAAGGGATAAAAAAAACCTAGGCATACACCCACGTGGAAATTGGAACTCCACCCTCAACGGAAAACCAAACTAGAAGAGGTTGACACCTAATCCACGCGCTTGCCTGTTTGGTTATTTTATTTTAAATAACATGTTAGAATTGCCTCTCTCGGGATTTAAAACACATCTTTAACCAGTCTTTCTCTTCCAAACACATCAGATTAGACAATTACCTATTTTACAGTCCGGTTATCGGAATAGATGGGCGAGTGTATTCCACTTCAAACTTCAATATAAGAGACTGAGGCTGGATCTCAACCAGCTATAGTATAAGTTTTTTTTTTCATTTCTATAATTTGTTACAGTTGATGATGATTATGATGATGATGATGATGTTTAAGGTATTTAAAGTCCACTTTCTAAGCCGACTCATTATATCAGCACACGAGATTTACTAAGAGCGAGAGGGAAAGGGCCTAACAATTTTGCCGGAAATGTATTCTCACTTATCTTCCAGGATTCTATTACATGCCACAATCGACCAAAGGCTTTACTTCCTTCCCGAAGGAGGTTGTGCTACGTATTTTTATCGTTTAAAAAACTCAATAGACTCCAGCTGAGTTCGAACCCATGAACATCGTGTCCTTTACCCCAAGACTACAATATAAATGATTTTTCGTCTTTCTCTCCAGACGAATGTTGATAAAATTCATACAAAATACCCGTGTACTAACCCTTTTATTTTCAAACCTAGAACTATACTATCTTGAGCTATTCATAGGGGTGTACGAGTGGTCAAATTCGTCAGACTCACAATGTACTTGTTGTTGGGATTAGAATCTAGTCTGGGTGCACCATAGGGGTGATTTTCCACATGTGATTTTCACTGTGGCTTGGTCAGATCCTTTCTATATTTAAACGGTTACATTTCTACTAAACTACTCTCTTCGTTTCTTACTCAACTACTCTCTTCGTTTCTTACTAAACTACTCTCTTCGTTTCTTACTCAACTACTCTCTTCGTTTCTTACTCAACTACTCCCTTCGTTTCTTACTCAACTTCTCTCTTCGTTTCTTACTAAACTACTCTCTTCGTTTCTTACTCAACTACTCTCTTCGTTTCTTACTCAACTACTCTCTTCGTTTCTTACTCAACTACTCTCTTCGTTTCTTACTAAACTACTCTCTTCGTTTCTTACTAAACTACTCTCTTCGTTTCTTACTAAACTACTCTCTTCGTTTCTTACTCAACTACTATCTTCGTTTCTTACTCAACTTCTCTCTTCGTTTCTTACTCAACTACTCTCTTCGTTTCTTACTAAACTACTCTCTTCGTTTCTTACTAAACTACTCTCTTCGTTTCTTACTAAACTACTATCTTCGTTTCTTACTCATTTAGAAAGTCTAATCAACCTTTTTGTCCAGTGCAAAGAAAACCTTGAGTTTTTTTCTAATAAAATGTATTGATTAGACTGGTTATTTAGCTTTTAATTAGCTTCATCAAGCATTCTTAACTTATCGATTGTTCTCGGCATGTGATAAGACGTTAAACGACGCGTGTGTGTGTGTTGGTACACGTCTTTGGCGGAGCGTCTAATGAATATTCATCCAATACCCTTCTCCTTTTCCCCTGTTTTGACTCGTGGTGTAACCAATGTCAGGGGAAATCAAGTAAGCAAGGGTAGTTAACATGAAGGGGGTGCTAATAATGCAGTAGACTAAGCTCGGGAAAGAGACATTAGTTGGGCATTAACTTGTTTTGGAATGAAGTTGGAGGGAGGAGGGGGGGATGGTTTTGGAGGGGGGGTAGGTGAAAACCATAACAAAGTCATGAGGACTAATTAGGCTAAAGAAGAGAGAGAATGAAGCCTCCACTAATTATCTCCTCTTTATTTAAAAATACACCAATAAAGTGTAGCCTGCACTGGTGTGTACACAGACAAAGGCATCAGTATCGTTTTGTCTGATTTGAAAATTATTGAGAGATCTTGGTCCGAATCCTGGTTAGACGTATTGAAGTGTTAATTTACTTGATGGTCTCCCCACTTTTCATCAAAAAGAATACGAGTACATTTCTTACAGAGTATACCTTCCCTATCTTATTAGTGTAAATTTGTTGCACGAAAAACATAGGTAAATATGGTTGGTTTTAATAAATAAATAAATAATAGGTTTGCAGATCAGTGTTTTTTTACCAAATTAATGGTGGTTTTTATTGTAAACAAGTTGAGTTGTTAAAGTTAATTTAATTACGTGACTAACTTAGTTTATCATTTTCAGTGGTATATCAATAAGTTTGTGGTGGGGGAAATGCTACGGGCCTCCGTGTCATATTTTATATTCTTCGGCATTTAGTAAATAAAATATATTTACAATATTTTTCAACAAGCTGCAAATGCTCGCCGTTCCGCCGGTAAAGATAGCAATCTGTTTTGAACTTTATTTTAACTTAAGGTTTAACTTTCTTTCTCCTTGGTTATAAATTTCGGCAGAAAGCTAATCGCTACTAGACACATTGAAAGGAAACTGTTTTTTTTTTCCACCACGTCTTACTATACGTTCGGGCCGTACGCATAGGTAGACTACTAATCACGCTTTTTATTATTATTATTATTGTTATTATTATTATTATCATCACCGCGTCTTACTAACCGTTCGGGTTACACGCACTTACGTTAATGTGCAATAGTAGGATGATTGCGAGATGAAATGGAGGACCTACAGTTTAACGTGGAATCCGAACCACGGTGGAGGTCCTGGAATTCCTCACATTCACAAGTTGTGATTGATACACGTCTTGTCAGAGGTGAAGGAAGGGTTTGGCAATCAGATAAATCTGTGCCGGGAACCGAGGATTGAAACCCGGACCCTCAGCACAGAAGTTTGATACCTTACCCTTAGACCACCAGGTTACCTGTAATCACGCTAATGAGTTAGGTTTGAGGAAGGTTGGGTTTAAGGCAAGTGTGCCTCTATTTGCGTGGAGGGAGAGTGTAAAACCATTTATAAAACGAAACTTCAGTGCACTCGACCGATGTATGAGCTCCTATCACCCGTCATCGGCTGTCCAGCCTATCGCGAGAATGACGCCTTGGAGTCCAGTGTTCTAAAACTCTAATATTAGTAGAAGGACCAGATTCACAACCCGGGGAGGGTTTCAGGCCACATCCTATACAAACATGTTTGCTTAAAATATATTCTGTACTTCTGTCTTCCCAGCGCATCTTACAACCCGTCCGGACTATACATATTTTAATCACATTAATGGGTAAGGGACGAGAAATATATAGCTCAAGGAAAATGTATCCACATTTGAGGGAAGGTAATTTGGGAAACCATATAGTAAAATACATTCTCTGTATATCCTGTTAGAATTCGAAACTTAGACTCCCCGACACTGTCAAACTAGAGCAGAAGAGCCTGACGTTTAATCCGCGTGCCCATCAATGAAGTTCTGTACTAAATATTTGATGCTGATTATTTAAAATCATTAAGGTATATTAAAAATATCTAAAACCCTTTACTTCCCCAGATGTTTATGTTGGCTAGCGAAATGCTTGGAACAATATTCCTAATCATAATCATCATCATTAACAGCTTCCAGACACTGGCTGGGTCTGTTTGGAACATAAGCCTCTACACCGCCTCCGGAAGAAATATTAAATTATGTAAATAAAACTACCCACAGTCAAGTATTTAAAGTGATAAGAAAAACAGAGCTGTTTGAAAGACTTCTAAGAGTTTTTCGTTATTCAAAGTTATGGACACATAAAATTAAACTTCTTTTGTGTGTGTGTCTATATGACTATAGGCTGGATATTAATAAAATTATAGCGGGCCGGCCTGATATGTGGCCCACGTGCCGCGAGTTTGCGAACACTGCTTTAGACCATTAAACCACCGCAGCGGGTAGAGTTATACGTTATTGAATGACTTATTAACAGCATAAACCGGTGATCACGTGGTTAAAATATTCAAACTTGTAACTTTATTAAAAGTAAAAAAATAAATTAACTCGCAAGGCGTATCTCCTAAGCCAGGGGTGTCAAACTCAAAACAAATGAGTGGGCAACATTATATAATTAAGAATGCATTGCAGGCTACATGTAGAATTTTTATTTATTATATTATACATTTTATATTTTTATACAGAATGAAAAATCTTACTTCTTTTTATTCCCGATCCCTTTTCATTTTTTAAATATAACTTATGGGTATCTACAAAAATATTCCCGTTGACCAATGAAACAAAGGGATAATTTTTCTCGTGTAACCTTCCATCTCAACTTAAGTATGCAAAATAATAAAAAACTCCAGATTAGGATTTTTCTTAGTTTTGGAGATTCCCACACTAGTGGTCACGCAGTCTAAGGTATGAGTCTCACAATTTAATTTAAAACAAAAATAGACCTGTGTGCACATCTCTAAAGGTTCCCTAAATACATATACAGGTTTCACTTTGTACAGATCTTAGTTCTAGAGCTCCAAGGTCTACAAACACACAAACCCCCAAATAAATATTTTATTTATTTTATCTTATTTATTCGGGGTATTTTAAATGCATTTTCTGAATTATACCCGTCCAGAAGAGTCAAATCCGGGGTCTCTTCTTATCCGTGTCATTATTAAGCTAGATTTAATTTAGCAGAACAGTGAAATGTACATATAATGACGATATGTTTACTTTATTTTATATAATATTTTATGTATTCAAATAAAGAAATTCAATAGGAACGAATGTTTTAGTCCTAAAAATTTTTTATTTTTAAGGTAGGAGGAGTTCATCATAGAAATTTTGCCACATGCCTTTAACTTATTTTAAATTACATAATTTTATTTAATCTTTGAGTAAACTTTGTGTAATGAGAAACAACAAAGAGCTAAATCCGCCACGACAAATCTCTTAATCCGTAGCCTAATATAAGTAAAATCATTTTTATATTTAAATATAATAATTATTCGTATTAGTAGAAACTAAGCAGCTGCTGTGTTTGAAGAGATTTAGAAAGAGTTGTAATGGATGAAGTCGACCAATTGTTATATTGAAAGGAGACAGGCAATTGCTATTTTTAAATAAGTAAAACCATCATCATTTTGGAAACATTCAATCACTCGATGTAATGGAAGATGTAAAGCAATCTTTGAAATGGAAGAGATCAAGAAATTGATGTAAAGGAAGATGTAAAGCAATCTTTGAAATGGAAGAGGTCAAGAAATTGATGTAAAGGAAGATGTAAAGCAATCTTTGAATATTTTTTTTTCATGTTTACAGGCCCGGTATCTTACAAACTTTAAATCCGGGCCGTTTTTCCACATAATTTTGACTTTACTTTTACAATTACAATAAGAATTTCCTTTTTAAAATTATAAAACAGGTTTTGGCTCTTAATTTAATTGAAATCCAACTACCCCTAGTTCCAGTTGGTCCGCCCCAGGTACCCTCCGCCGCTGGGCCCTCCGCAGTGCCCAAGTCCGCCAAGGACCCAGCAGAGGTGGGCATCCCCCTATCCGCCACCTGGGGAGGCACCCTATCTGAGTTGGTGCTCCGCCTACTTTCTAGCCATCACACTTCCGTTTTCACCCTTGGTAATCGAATTTCCTAATCTACCCCTATCTAGTTCGCCCCATCCCTAATTTAGCTATTCTAACTACTAAACTAAGCTAAACTAAGCTAACTTAACTATTTTATTCCCATTCCAGCCGGGAAACTCCATCACCTCGGTGGTACTAAAGGGATGCAGGGTAGCCGCCTTTCTCCATCTTGACTCTTAGGGCCCATCAACCACAATCCAACTCTTTTGTTTTCAAGGTTGTAGATCATACGGTGCAGGGAACCTCTCAGAGTTCATAGTGACTTCACTAACCTTTGTTCATTCATATGACTGGAAAACTGTCCTTAGGATCACAAGGGCATTCCCTGTGTTCCTCCAGACACTCAGTCGTACTGGAATCCAGTTCCCAGGGTTCGTGCTTGCTCCTCCCGGCACCTACATTTTTGACCCCAACAAGGATTGTTTCAGCTCATTCCCCTGTAACAATCCTTTTTTCTCTAAACACTCCTCGCTGAGACCGCACCAGTGCCCATGTCAGTCTCGCCATCCGTGTCACTGTCATCTTCTTCGTCATTGCCATTGTCAACGTCCCGTCTTATTCGTCCCTGCGCCTCTTTAAGTCTATCTATGTAGGCAGTCTTTGCTCTGTCTGACGCTTCCAGTGCAATCTGGTCTAAGAATTTCCAATAGATGGGGTCTCTCAGTACTTTGCCTACTAATCTTCCCTGGATCTCTCTCTGGTAGTTCCTTCTTGCTTCTAGCGTAAGGACACACTCGAGCACCACGTGTTAAGGGGTTCCCTCCTCACCTCTAAGTTCCTTCTAGAGTACCCTTCTATTACTATTAGGTCGCCTGCGAAGGCGACCACACCCAGCGTCTCCAGTATCCCCTCCAAAAAGTACAACACTGGTTCCAGGCTGACATCCCAAAATATCAGGCCACATACCGATCCTTGGGGACATCCCTTCGTCAGTAGCTTCTGAACCCTGTTTCCTGGACATCTCAGGGTGGAATATCTGTTACGACAGTAATCCTTAAAACTCCTATATAGCTGTCCCGGACAATGAATCTCTCTTAATCTGTCAAACATTGCCGGCAACCAAAGGTGGTCAAAAGCGCCTGAGATGTCCATGAATATTTCTACGACGTATTTACCGGTTGCCGAGTCAATCAGTTCCATTGCGGAAGCCATACTGCTGCTGATGCATGCCCATGACGGTTCTGTGTCTCAGAAATCTTTCACACAATATCTTCTCCTGCAACTTCCTTGCTGTGTTCAACAGGTTGATGGGTCTGTATGACTTCGGAATCAGCGGGTCTTTATCCTCCCCCTTGCTTAGCACGATTACCTCACTCTGCCTCCAGATGTTCGGATTCTACCTTGAGCGAGGCATTCGTTTAGCAGCCCTGCAAGGAAAGGAGCAATAAGGTCAGCCGTCTTCTCCAGTACCTCGACCTTAATCCCGTCCGGTCTAGGCGCCTTTTTCTTACCCATCAGAGCAATGTTCCTGATTACCTCCTCCTGACTAACATGTTCAACATCTTCCTCGCTTACATACTCATCACTCTCCATCCTCTCCCTCAACCTTCGGTGCTATTCAGTATCTTCTGTCACCTCATCATCCGTCAACAATGTCTCCATTAGAAGAACCGCAGATTCCTCCCAGTTGGTCGTAGTACTTCCATTATTCTTAGATAGCGTGGTTATCATGGCTGGTGGCCGTAATTTCCCGGAGGCTATTTTGAACGGCATCCCCCAATTCCCCTATGTAGCTCCTCCTGAACATACTTCTCCCAACTTTTCCTCTTCTCCTGAAACAATCCATCCTCAAACTCCCTCTTCCTCTCCCTGTAGATATTTAACAGCCCCACCCGACCAGCCGGGTCTCAACACCTCTGATATCTCCTACGAGTTCACCTTGCCCTTGCTCGGAGACTCTGCAGTCTATCATTCCATGGCTTATTACCAACCTTGGTATCACCTTTCCCAACAGGTATCGACTTCCTCATTGCATCCTGCAGAGCCCACGTCAGCTGTTTGGCCTTCGTGTTGACAATGTCGCCTTGTGCCACTGCACTGGGCAGTATCAGTTCACCCCTCAGCTTCTCCCAACTAGCTTTGCTCACGTTGTATCTCCTTTTTTTCCCTTCCCCATTTAAATCCACCAGCCTCCCTGCGGTAAAGTCAAATACGATCAAGCTATGATCGCTGACCATAACGTTGTCCACAACCCTCTAACCTTCCACCATGTCCATGAACTCGGCGTTATACAAAGTGACGTCAATTTTAGAAGACGTCAAGCAATAATTTTATTGTATAAAACCAAACAATCGCTGTAGTGGAAGAAGTCAAGCAATCTTTGTAGTGATAGACGCCAAGCGATCGTTCTATTAAAACAAGTCAATCAATCGCTAAAGTAGAAAAAGTCAAGCAATAGCTGTAAAGGAAGAAGTCAAGCAATCGTTGAAATAGAAGAAGCTAAGAAATCGTTGTAGTGGGAGAATGTCATCAATCGTTGTAGTGAAAGACGCCAAGCGATCGTTCTATTAAAATAAGTCAATCAATCGCTAAAATAGAAAAAGTCAAGCAATCGCTGTAGAGGAAGAAGTCAAGCAATTGCTGTAAAGGAAGAAGTCAGGCAATCGTTGTAATGGAAGAAATCAGACAATCCTTTGAATATAAACTTTAAGCAGTTACTACAGTGGAAAAGTTCAAAAACCCTGGTATTTTTGTTATAGATGAGCAATCGTTGTAAAGGAAGACAGTCAGTATCCTCTTATTGAAATATGTATATTTTTAATAACGGTTTCTTTATAAGAGATTCAACAACGGTTTTGAAACTTGTGTCTAATGAAGAGTGTACGGACAAATATAAAGGCACAGAGAGAAAAAAAAAATGTGGCCCATAGAGAGAGAGAGAGAGAAAGTAAAACTAGAGAGATGTGATCCGCAAGACCAATTCATCACGAAGCTGCCGTGGGGGTATTACTGTAGCAGCACTCCTATTGTGAGCGACAAGGAAGGGTTAGGAGTAAATATATCCTATGGAGCAAGGTCCGTCGTGTTAGGTCAGGTCACGCGGTCTACCACCGACTGTCAATTTTTAACATGTCTTCCTATATAACGTGTAAACTCTATGTCATTCCCCACCTTGAAACCAAATATATTAGAAAATAATGTGTAAATAAATAAGAACAAATAAATAATTAGAAGTGATTTTTTTAATTACATGTACTTTACCTTAAATCAAGAGATAGGCAACTGGGACCACCAAACCAAATAATTAACAAATCACCTGATTTCATACAACGTTAAGACTAGGAGGCATGCTAAGTGGGAATAGAGCCAGACTCTGAGAGAGCTTCAAGCTCACCTTCTTATTGATATATATCACGGTCAAGACCTGAACATATGTAAATAAACTTCTTCATTCAAAGAGAGTGTATCTACGCTTCTTGAAGAAACTGTTAAAAAGTAAACCAATCAAAATAGCTAGACACCTTGGCTCACTTGATGTCTGTTTTAAAGTGTTGAGAAAGTTTACGGTGACTATCTCTAGCGAAACAAAATAGAATGAGGACGAAATAAAATCAGAATTATTTTCAAACCACTAGGTCTCTTCTCAAAACTACACCATTTCGATGAGGGAGTTGAATTTTAAGGAAATACTTAAGTATTATTATCCTGTGAAATGTACGGGAAATCACAATGTTTGAAAAAAAAAAATCCACCAACATCTTCCCTTGCGAAAGTCAGAGTGTCAAGTTCAAAGCTCATAGTTGTTTGGAAAAAGGAAATGTTCACTTAAGTAGTTGAATAACTCTCCATTAATAAAATGTGGGTCTACTAACATTGTTTTACAGTTTACTTAACTGGTACTTTTACAATACTTAAATAAAACATAAGATTACAGTTGGTTTGTGCTTCTACCAACTTACGTCAACATCATGAAGAAGACATTTTGAATCCCGTCCCCATGGCTGAGTGGTTAGCGAGACCATCTACAGGTCTCAAGGATTATAGTTCAACTCCAGGTGGCTCCCTAAATAATTGAGTGTTTTGAGTTCGAGCTAATATGCATTTCTTACCATTCCTGGCGCAATTTTTATCTTTTTACTGTAAAATCTGCTATTCTAAGTTAAGTTAGTTTGTAAGTTGTTGTTTAAGAACACCTTACATAGCGTATATTTAACTCAATCTTGTTGGGGAGAGGGTAAAAGAGTACTAGCTCATACTTTGAATGTTTTCTAAAAAATACTGTTATGTACACGTCAATACCGAATGATTCGTGATGTCACATACAACGAAAATTGCCAGCTGCAGCTGACACCCAATGCCTTAAGCTACTGTGTTACTCAAACGACAGTAGTAGTAAAGATCAGTGTTTTTCAAATGGTGGCCCGCTCCGTGGGCTCATTACTGAAAATCCGCAATTTGGAAATATGGAAACATCAACACTACTATTCAATTTTGTTTTCAAATAATTCACGCTTACACTCACTTTTTTAAGCCTTTATATCAAAATCATAAGTTATATATGGCTAAATCAGGTGTTTATGGTATTAATTTTATTGATCACCTTATTGGTTTATTTTTTGATGCATAGAATAAAATAAAAATTCTAGACAAGTAATTAATTTTTTGATCAGATTAAAGATAAAAAATTGACACAAGAAAAGTTGATAAAAATATACAAGTAGAATTGTTAATGAAGTAAATTCCAGTGCCTGTAATTGTCCCAAATTAGGCCGTTGATGATATCATCCAGGTTTTCCCCCAATCGCTGTACCTCACTGATTTGTCTATTAGAAAAGGTTGGGAAACATTCGTGGAGATAATGATAATTAATATAAAGCTTTATTATAATTTATTCAATGATAATATTCATGTATTGTCTTTAGCTTTAATTAAATGTTATATTAGTTGATATTCTAGTGACACTTTAAATACTCGAATAAATAAACATTGTGCATCACCACTGAGAAACAGTAAGGGTCAGTATGTCTTCCTAAAATACGGGCCTTGATTATGAGTGAAGCTCACTCATTTAATAATTCCTGAAAGTTAGTCAGATATGAGGACTTCAATCTCATGAAAGGAAGGATTATCGTAGTTCAATTTTGGTGCTATGACTCTCAAGTCTAGGGTTATGGGATTATTATCAACTATAGAGTGGTTTGTCCGATAGTGAAACTGTTTACCCCCGTGGATTAAAAGTGAATGTTAATTTCAACTTCAAAACACAATGCAAAGCGTGTCAATAAATGATAACGTTTTTTAAAATCGTATAGCAAAATTAAGTTTGGTAATTAATATAAAATGTATATTTTTAGTAAAATACTATAATTTCTATGATTAATTGAACCTACTTTAAAAATCCAATGACTCAATTAACTAACAACTCTCACAAAAATAATTCATTTATTCTATTGTCATAAACGTTGGTGACTTTTAACACACTCATGATATTTTGATATTTAAATGTTGTTAATATTGATCAAAGAATTATCAGTGATATAATTTACTTTTTAGCATTTTTAAAAAATTTTTTTAGCGCATGCAGCCAGCGTTTGTCAGCGAGACATTTCTGATTTTCTACTGGTAGTGGCGGATCTTCTGAGGTTGGGCCACTATTTAGTCGCGGTTACTTCAGCCCGATCAGATGATAATGACGATGCTTATGTAGTGCCAGTAGAAGTATGGGGGGAGGTATCAGTTCGGGGTTGGAAGCTCATGGGTTAGAGATTAATTCTCGTCTTCGTGGCGACTGCCCTAACCCTGACGGGAAAAGAGGGCCTGTGGGATGTCCTTTATCCGGTAATCCTGGCAGAGTGCTTTCTCGTGGTAGCCTCCAGGGAACGTCTAGGGGTTCTAACCTGATGGGCTGCTAAATATTTGTCAAGGTCATCTGTGTAGAAGTTAATGGGGGGGGAAAGGCCGGGCTATTCGCCACACACTAAGCGGTTTATAGCCTGAACCGTCCGGGAAAGTTGATCAAACCACCTTCACGAAGTCCCCGCTGGGCGTCTCATCTCAAGTCAAAGGCCCTTTTTAGGGTGCTTCCTGAGGCTAGGAGCCTGAACTCTGAGGAGCTAACACCTCTACGCAAGAGTTCAGCATTCAAGGAAGGAGGAGCCGACTCCTCCCACCGATGGAGGCTGCCTGAGGCGTGGAGGGTTCGGTGGCAGGCACGTGATCATAGGTCCCTTAACTGCCCGCTGCGCACTTAATGTGCGTGACTACACTCCAAGGACACATCCATGATGGGTTAGAGGAGCCTCGTAAGGCGTGTTTGTTCCCCAGACAAGTGGATGCCGAACCTTGACACAGATGGTGAGTATACCACTTGAAAATTATCTGACATTTAAGGTGTCATACTAATTATGTGGCGGTGTCCTTTATGTCAATAGAAGTCGTACACTTAACTTAAGCCTAATTAAGCAGACCATGACAACAATAGAAACGATTCCACTTCAGGAAAAATACCTATGGTACAGCCAGGAATCAAACCGGTACGTGTAGATTAGCAGCCAGGAATGCTGGCCACTAGCCCAAGAAGATGGTCTATGTACACAATATAAAATACTAATGTGATGTACGTGTCACTTTGTGCATTTGTGGTAGAACCGGGGAGTCACAAGGAGAGTGGAGGTCATTGCCCCTCCTAGAAATAAATTTGCCCCCTTTTATATTAACTTCACAATCCTGTGAAATTCTTGAATATCAAAACAAAAGATAGCCTTGCATCAAAATAAATAATAATAATAAGGAAATTCACAAAGTTTTGCCAAAATTACTTGAAAATTATAAGAGGTGGTTGAGAACGAGAGGGAAGGGGTGTATGAGAATATCAAGTTTTCTCATGTCCATTATTTTAACCAAGAGTCAATCATTTATCGACTGAAAGGATCAATTAAAAATGTTATAACAAGATATCTTGGCGCAGCAATGATAGCGAAAATTTAACGCTAACTTCGAGAATTCTTTAGGATCGTTAAGGCTTTCATACGGGCATTATTTTTGTATTTTTCAGATTTATCTTCGTTTAAATACGAATATTTTAAAATGTCTTCCTCACGAGTGTTTTACACCAATCACTTCCTGTATCCTTAAAGTAATGAAAGTTGTAGATAGTCCGGACAAGCAGTAACATGGCCTACACACAAAATACGTATTTGGGTGTGTGATGGAAAAGGGACTTACTGAACTTGTTACAAAACCATCTCCATATAGATATCATATTCTGAAAATTGAAAAATGACACCTGGACACGGGAATCAAACCCGGGAGCTTTGGCTTAGTACGCCAATGCTCTAACCACTGAGCTATCCAGGATTCGTCCCGCGCTCAGGCCCATTCTTCACTCATATTTTAAGGCAGAGTCTATGATGGACGGGCGGAAATCGTCGGCTACAAATATGTGATTATATTAATATCACGAGCTATCAGATAACGCAGCTATCTGCGACCCGGTAGTTGGCTTATTGCTGCCATTTGTACAATTTTTATATTGTACTGGATTGCATATTAATAATTAAATAGCCAAAGCTATTATTTATGCTTTTAGTGGGAATCACTCCATCTAGATATCATATGATATATAGATGGAGTAATTCCCACTAAGAGCATAAATAATAGCTTTGGATATTTAATTCATATCCATATAGCTTTGATTTAAGCCATATAGTCTTCAAAAAAATTTTCAGAGAAGGACCAATACAAATAGCTTTTAAATTCTCCCCCCTTCCCTCCACTCCATAAACAAAAAAAAAATGTTCCACCACCTTTGAGTTTTTGTCTGCCTCAGATACATTTTGAACCAATAAAAGAATGTAGCCCAAACTGGTTGTGAGAGGCGAGGACCAAAAAAAACTATAATAAAATGATCTCAACCGAAATTTAAATACATTCAGGCATCCCTCATTTAATTTTTTAAACTTCAGTTGACGATCTAGATGTGTCTAAAGCCAAAATAAAAACTTATTCGAGCATGTTTGACGGTAAAAATCGTTGCTAAATTGGTTTATTTACATGGTCCTAGTCTATCGTACACTTATGTGCGATCCCAGATTAGAAAAACAAAAGAATATCGATTGTCTTAGCAATATTTAGTATAATATTAAGGTTTCCAAGAATAACCTGAAATTAAAAAAAACTAGATATAATTATATCTATAAAAAAAATTTATTTGGACATAATTATTATATTGGTGTTTTTAAATTCGTCCCATATAATCCGAGCCATGGATGTTAAATGTTTTGAAATTGATCAATGAAATAATAATGTTTGGCTCTGAATAAGAACCAACCCTTTAGGTAGTCACATGGTCTAAAGCGTCATTCTCTTAAAAGACTGAACTGAAAATGACGGGGATATCGGGGTTCGGACTCCAATCGGGTCTACTGAGGGTGGTTTTCCCAAAATGGTTTTACACTCTTCTTCCATGAAAATGTTTGTACACTTCCTCTAAATTCAACCCTACTCATTACTAGTACATAACCTAATTAGTTTTAGGCATGTGTACAACCCAATCTGGTAGTAAGACCCGGTGGTGTAGAAAACACAGGAACCACAAATATAGAGTTAAATAAGTTAAACATATAAAGCGTATTAGAGAGATTTAACACAAAAATAATAAAAGGATGGAATTGTAATTTGATTTTTTAAAAAAAAGCTGAATCTAACCATTATTAATTAAAATAATTAATTTCAACCAATGTTTACAAATATGCACATAACTTGTCTTCCATAACTAATATTGTATTATTTTTATTCGTTAACTTGATTTTTATGCCAACATTACATGATCCAATGGACGCCGAACGTTAGGAAACACATGAATACGAATTCTAGTAATATAAGAAAGATTAAACCCGTTTCGGTGGCTGCATGATCTAAAGCGCTACCCTCACAAGAGACTGCCTGCTGCGATTCCGGTCGGGCGCAATGAGTTTTTTATTAAATGGTTTTACACTCCATTTCCACACAGATGCGGGTACACTTCCTCTAAATCTGACTTTTCTCGTCCCTGACACATTAGAGTAATTTATTAGTGCATAGGCGTATAACCCAAAATGTAAGTTGCGGTGCTATATACATATATGTAAATACGGTATTAAATTATTATTATTAGCACCGCGTCTTACTACCCGTTCGGGTTGTACGCACTACAGTATTAAAGTAAATATATATATATATATCATATTCTAGAGCATTGTTTCCATAAACAACAGTTAATTCGATGAAAATTTTCCCGAAAAGAAATTCTTTTTCCTATTTTTTTCTTTAAAGCTATCATTTTTGCCAGTAAAAAGATGTAAATCCCTGGTCAACATGTATCAACATAGACAGGTGAGCATGTGTCAGTATAAAATAAAAGATAAAAATTTCTAATGTTGTAGAATAATAATGTTTAGTTGATTTTATCTTAATTTTATTTTTGCATACGTGTATAAATAAAATAACTTTTCCTAAACGAAATTTTTATAGCTTTACTAACCTAGTTTAAAATAACTTTTATTTGTAATAAATGTGTTTAATGTGCACTTGAAGTAGTTGAGTATATCAGAACACGACTTACAAACTAATTAATTACATCTATACTAGCCCAAACTGGTGTACAAGTGGATAAATACATCCTCTCTAAAACTACACCTACCCGTGTAAGTAGGAGGGAAGCTTCATATGGGTAGTAAGACTCGAAGAACAAAACACAATCTACCCACTACCTCAATTTCCCAGACTGTCATTTCATAACTGAAAAAGTATAAACTACAGTAGTTTGACGCGCTTGTCGCAACCAGGGAAGAATATTCTACCGTTTCAAGTAGCTAGAAATAACTTTTATTTTCCACTCCATCAAATGTTTCTGAACTTTTTTTCTCTAAGAATCGCGCTAACATGGTTTTTTAGGAAAATGTAAAAAGTTAAGAATAGAAAATAAAATATATGGAATAGGTATTTCTCTGGTTTGTTGCTTTATTTGTGTTAGGAAGTGAGTAATAAAATGTTTTTCTAAAACGTGTAAGCAGAAAATAACATAAATAAATACATTTTCTTATAAACCAGAGCTTCAAAATGAACGAATAAATAATATTTTGAAATAAAGTGAAACGTAAGAGAAAAGATGCAAATAAAATAATAAAAGATGATATTATAAGAAAATAGGAAACGATGACAAAGCTGGTAAATAGAAGGGATATAAAAAGAGAGAGAGATAAACTTAAATATAGTGTGATTGCAATACGATGGTACATGTTGTGTGAGTGCCATAATTGTAATAATAGGTAAATAGCGGTCTTACTAGAAATATTTTATTGTATTTATGCATCAAATCATTTGATATGCAGTAATCACCTTTGACAGATACCATCAATGGCAATAAATAATATAGTCACAGTGTCACAATGTTGAAAGAAAATAAATGTTTTGTTTATGTTTTAAAAATACCTTCGTAGCACCACTAAACTATACCATTCTATTAAAGGTTTACATACATTTCTGGACAATTTTGAAAATGTTTGTAATTTGGTCATATAAAATGTCGAATTTGTAAAATAAATTAAAATTAATAATAAGAGAGTGCACCATAAGACTCAAAATGACACGACCCACATCAATGGTCACGAAGTTTAAGACATCATTCTCGCAATAGACTGGGTTGCCTTTGATGGAGAGGTCAGCGTTCGACTCTTAGACGGATGCTCTGAAAGTGGTTTCTAATAATATGTGATTTATCAGTTAGTGGTTTTTACTATCTCCTCTCCACGCTAATGTGGCTACATTTACTAAAATAACCTTCCCTTCCTCATCCCTACTTCTCGTGTCAAACTTAAAACAAAAAACTCTCAGCGTATAACCCGAATGGGTAGTATAACGTGATGCTAAAAAAAAGTATATTCTCAGCTTATCCATGAGTTTCTTCCGGGAATTTGTTGCGTGTTAGTTGCGTGTTAGTTGCTAGGCTTCCTCGAACGTAGCTTCGAAGGGCGGTTGTCGACCTTGAATAGTCTAATTTTCATAGGGAGAGTTTTTTTTAGAAAAAACAAACATATTGTTTTGCGCCAACAATAATAACATTTTACTATTTTATTAGTGTTTTATTAGTGTTATTTTATAGGCGATAGCTAAAAATCTCATGACTTGATATATAAATACGTGAAAGTAGATCTAGTATGTTTTCTACATGTCAGATAAAGACTTTCCTATGAAAATTGGACTATACTCCTGTAGGAATATACATCTCTAATTATTTTGTCTAAATAAACCCATTTGTTAATGGAAGGGTTAATACTTTGTAATGTGATGAGAGATTAGATTTAATTTCTTTGTTTTTCAAATATCTGTGTAAAATTCACTTTCATTAATCTGGATAATCGAGAGTTTTAATGTAATTTTAAAAAAAAACAACTATAACAGGTGAATACAATTTCCCTTAACTAAACTACCTAATCAACTTAATGGCATTTTCCGTGATTGAGTGGCTATGGGTAACGATGACTGTCCAGGGAATGCGCTGTGACCTTTGCTCTACAATGTTATCATCGTGCCCCTTGAGGGCATATATGTGTTCGTTGAAACCCTCCCCCTCCCAAACCCCTCCCAACCCCCCGTCTCTCTTACTCCCTTCATGATATTTCAATATTTCCAAATAAACCATATCCCTGGCGTACACATAGTCCAATTTGAATAGGAAGTGACAGCTATAAAAGTTACTAGATGTACTTTCATGTATTTATACGTCAAGTCATGTTACCTACCATGGCCGATTTTTATAGATATTATCAGGGGTGTGCGAATACTTGAAATTTGCCATTGAGTCATGTTTTAATAGCTATTCGAACTCAACTCAAATACTTTAACTAAACTCATAAAATTTGAGTACTCAGAATTTTCGATATATTTCTCGAAAATTCCTAGTTTGATTTAATTTTATTTCATTTTTAAGATGTGATTTCATAGCAAACAGAGCCCTTCAATATTTTCTTTTGTATAGTTAAGAAAATTGTACAATGATATTAAATTTATTTAAAAATTTGAATTTGTGTGGTAAAATGTTTTTTCACACAAAAGAAGGTCTAATCATAAAAAATGTTTGTACTTATTTATGGTTTAGGCATTAATCTATTGTAGAAGCTCTACTAGGATTATTTAGTGTACAAATAATTCTCTAAGCTACTAGAACTCCAAAGAAAACTCTGCCTACTCGTACACTCATATATTATTAATAGCCTAAATATGAAATAACACAAATATATAGTAAAATACTATTAATGTTGCCCACCCAATTATATGTTTGTATGTTCAAAAAAAATTCCAGCGATAATAATTAATTGGACTTTACATCTACAACTTCAAAGCAGGTAATTCTCTTCAAAGCAGGTAAGGTTATAACTTTGTTTTCACCATCAGAGATTCTGGACAGGGATTGAAGAGTGATTCAAACTCAATAACTTCGGCCTTAGTTGAAAGGTCAAAGGTTTAGTCCTATTCGCAAGGAATATATCTCCATATGAGTGAATCAAATATGAAGACGGGTGTGGTATCAACACATGTGGGCCAACAGTTGCTTTGTCGGGGGGGAAAAATGGCATGGCCCGTAAGGATTTTGAAATCCTTTCGATAGTCCCTTGACCTAGGGTAAGGCCACAGACCCACATTTGCATGGAGAGGAGATGGAAAACCCGCATCAATACATGCCTTTATGAAAAAAAATTCCATAATACACCTGGATTGGATCCATTCGTCACGAGCAACCAGTATATTGTGATCTTGACTCCTTTGACCATGCATCTATCGAAGAGGGTAGCCTTTATGTTAAACGCACAATAATAATAATAGTTTTCAAACGTATGAATTGATTATTAATTAACTTGCATTGATACAAACTTTGAACCCATCAGGAATCAAACTCAAGGCTACAAGATCTTCAACAAGACATTTATTTTTGCACTGCTTCTTATTACCAATCTGGACTATTCACTTATTTACATTAATGGGTCGAGGGGGAGGTATAATTAGAGTAAGTGTATCAGCATAAGCATGAAGGAAGGGTGGCAAACCATTTTGGATTCAAAAATCCCTAAGTAAACCCGGCCAACAGCGAATTAGAGTAGATGAGCTTGAATATGTTTTGCCCGCATGCCTGCTAATGCAGGTACAAGACACTTACTGATCAGCCCAATTACTTCCCATTTGCGTCTTTTTCTTCTTTCAACGATGAAGTCCAGTAGTAATCAAGTAGAAAAATCCTACGACTTTTTTTAAAATCCTTAAATACTTCAAGAAGAGGCTCATTACTTTAGGATTTCTACGCTTAAAACAGTAGTGGAACTGATAGCCTATGTGTCATACTGGAGTAAAATAAACATTGGTCTAAGAGAACTGGTAGCATTTCAACCAACCGAGGGTTTGTGATTTAAAATGATAATGATGTCATCGTCATTTATTGTTTATTGTATTGATACCTAAATATTGTTTGCTAGGATCAGTCCAATTTAGATAGTAAGACACTTTTGATGACAGTTACAAAAGTTACTTTTTTCCTGTTTTAGTCCCCTCATATTTTAGTATCCGTTCAAGTTATACGAATATATTAATTACGTTAGTGGATTATGGATGACGAAAGTAAAATTTTAGAGGAAGTGTAACCAAATTTAGAATAAAATACCTTAATTACATCCAACCAGGATATTAACTTCGACCTCCCAGTCACCGACAAACCGTACACGAGTTTGATCTCCCACCTGTCCACCTCCCTGATTATTCCAAAAGTGATATTAAGCCCAAGGCCTTAGCCAGCCATTAAATTCGGCGGGGAGAGGGGGGGTTTGGTGGGCACATTCCCCAATTGCCGGAGGCTAGAAAAAAATTATGAATACTAAATACTTCTAGAAACTATATGAAGTGCTTTTTATGGTAACACAGCCCCCTAATTTGTACTTGTGCCTTAATTTTGATATTGTTTGAACAATAAATAAAGCCATATAAATTTTGTTCATAAAATTTCGGGGGGGGGAGGGGATTGAACCACCAACCCCCCCTGACTACGGCCTTGATTCAGCCCCAAAGGGTGGGGAAGTGAAATCGTGGGGTCTATTTCAAAATGAGTTATGATATGCTCACTTATTGGCAAATTCTAAACCAGATTGTATAAATTACCTCTCTTTACTATTCCCAATTAGGTTGGATGGTATTATGGTATCTGGTAGGGTATCTGGTAACTACACTAGAATATCAATGTGATTATGTGTTTTCTCTTTCGACAAGTTATATACCTGGTTTAAAATAAGTTTTAAATCATATCCTGGCAGCAGCTTCCTATTTTAGATTTTGAAACTTTACATTCTTTTCTTGTTTGTGGTCACCTATGAGCTGTATTTGTTATCTACTTAGTCACCTTTCCCCTCACACTTTGCCTTTTATGAAAGCACTCAAAAAGTAATTTCTATACATTAAGTGATCGATCCAGTTGCTGTTTCTTCATAGAATTATCTGCAGAGTGGCTCTCTTTTCATATAATCTTTTGATAACTTCTTCGTTGGTCACCCGGTTTGTCAACTTTATTCTGTATATTCTTCTCCAGCACCACAGATAAAAGGTTTCACAATATTTATTCTCCTTTTTCCTCAGGTTCAATCTTTCAGCTCCATACAAAGTGATGCTCCATATATACAATTTCATTTGTTTCTTCCTCATCTCCAGGTATAGTTTGCTATTCAGTGGTATGCATACATACATACCTAATCATACTATTCCCTTACAGGCTGCATATAGCTAAAAAAAAACTCCGTAACTATTCCATCCTCACTAACTTTATCCACACTTCCCTAACCTTGCATACATGCTTCGCTTCAACAACAACGAGTAATGCATGCTCTTTTATTCTTAAAGATCTTAATGTTTCTCTTTTTCACACATTCCTCTACAATTTTTAACCAAGTTTTACATAGCCTACCCCTTTCTTTTGATCCATACATTCTACTTTCATATATTTGCTTTGTCTGTTAATCCTCACACATCTTCTCATCATGTCCAAACTAAAGTAAGACGCTTTTTTCATATGCACCTCTTGAATTATATTTCAAACCACACTCTTTCAGCACCCATTCATTACCGATTTTGTCCATCCGAGTTTTACCACATACATTTATTAGTTATCTCATTCCAAACGCATTCAACTTGCTCTTGTGTTTCTCCTGACAAACCCAAGCTTCAAATCCATTAAACAATGTTGGCGTCAACAAACTTTTATATATTGCCATCTTCGCCTCTATCGACACTACTTCATTCTTTGCAATAGTCCAAATATATCAAACTAATCTCCGAGATGCAATCACCCGTCTGTCGATTTCACCATCTATCCTTCAATTTTTACAGAACATTCTGCCAAGATACACAAAATCATTCACTTGTTTTAACTGTTTTACATTTATACTAAGCTGACAATCATTTCCTTATCCGCCCTTATAAAAAAAACTATCACTTTAGTTTTGGAGATTGTTATCCTAAGATCCATTCTGCCTGTCACCCCACTAAAACGATTTAATTAATTCTGCAAGTCACTTTCATTTTCAGCCATGAACAATTTAACAGGGCATCATCTGCACATAGCAGCACTCTCACATTCACATTGTTTATTTGTAAATCGCGTCCTCCCCAGCATTCCTCATACCCTTACACAGTAATACATTGAACAATCATGGAGACATACTACAGCATTCTCCAACACCCTATTCAAAGTCAACCCATTCGCTCAAAGCTCCACCCACCCTAACGCACGATTTATTTCCACCATACACATTCATAATTGCATTTACTAACAATGCATCCACACCATACTCCATCAGAATATTCCAGAACATACCGATCGTGCGC
Source organism: Timema genevievae (assembly GCA_902155825.1). Classification (NCBI taxonomy): domain Eukaryota; kingdom Metazoa; phylum Arthropoda; class Insecta; order Phasmatodea; family Timematidae; genus Timema; species Timema genevievae. The sequence continues at coordinate 135,443 of CABFWO010001379.1, forward strand.
TTTCTCCAGATCAATGAATGCACAGTAACTTTCTTCATCACTGCCATATATTTCTCAATCAGTTGTTGCAAAGAAATTATCTGGTCCATTCAACCTCTACTTGGCATGAAACCATATTGCACACCCCAAATCTTGTCCTCAGTTTTTTTACTCGCCCTATTAATTAAGACTCTACCAAAAACTTTGCCTGGAATACTCAACAAACTAATTGCACTCTAATTATTACATTAATTCTTACTGCCTTTGTATTTGTACAAAGGAACAATGACAGCATTCTTCCAGTCATTAGGATCATTCGAAATCTCAGCACACACACACCGAACAACTCACACAATCTGGTAAGTAATACCGTTCCCCCATACTTATGCATTTCACTTGCGATACCATTTATGCCCACAGCTTGCTTGGCCTTTCTTTAAAATTTTCATAGCTTTTAACACTTCAGCCTCGTTAATTCTTTCTCTCATCATAATATTTTCCCTATTTTTTGCTACTTTCTCTATGTATTTGCCATACAATTGCTCAAAATACTCCCTCAATAGGTCTCTTATACTTTTTCATCCCAGATCATCTCACCAAATTCATGTAGAGAGTCGTAGGTCTTCCCTTGCACTCCTTGTATTCTTCTACTTACCCACTTTCAGAACAACTTCTTCTTACTGCCTTTAAAATCATTCTGCGTCCTTTCTCCTTCTTTTAATCTGATTTGCTCCTTACTTTCCTTTATCACTTTCTTTGCATTCATCTTTTTCTCTTTGTATATGTTCCATAACGTCTTATGTTCTGTTTCACTCTTCACAGCAATCATTCGTTTGATTGCTTCTTTCTTTTCTCTCATAGATTCTATCACCTGTTCATTCCACCACACATCTCTTATTAAGTTTCTCATCACCACAGATCCACACACATCTTTCGGGCACTCAACTAATACCTCCTTTATTCTGTACCAATCACGTTCTATATAATTATCATTTATTTTGACATGCCATTCATGCTATTGTAAGGTTAGTTTTTCTCCTAGCAATCTTTATATTGCACGCTCACACTTTTATATTGCAATTTCTCCATTTTAATTATTACCTGTTTAGTACTCTTGCACTGCTTCCTCAAAAAATCCCTACCTAATTCAACTACTCAGATCACTAGGAAGTGATCTGAACCACATTCAACTCCAGTATTCTTTATTAAAATTATAGTTCTTTCATCATACACCACAAAATCAATCGCCCTTTTTCCCTGTGTAATAATAATATTTAGCACCACGTCTTACTACCTGTTTGGGTTATACGCTTAAGTAATAATTACGCTAATGGATTAGGAATTGGGATGGTTGAATTTAGAGGATGTGAGCCCGCATCTGAGTGGAGGGAGAGTGGAAAACTATTTAGAAAAAAGCACCCCCAGTTCACCCGACCGAGATTTGAACCTCGATCTCCCCGTCCTCGGTGGTCGAGCTCAACACGACTAGCGCGTTAGCCAACTACGCCAGCGAGGCGGGCTGCCCTGTATAAAAATGAATATCCTTGTACTTAAACAATGTGTTCAACACAAATAAACCTTTTTTCTAAACACAGACTCACTAACTAACTAATTATAATAGTGTTTATATTATGTTTGAAAAGTGTATGATTTTAGTAAAAAGGAACTGGTAGAAAGTGCAACTCTTTTGTTCCAGCAAGCATTAATAACACATAGCTTGCTAAACTATTAGGCCCATTTAATCAACATATTTCTGTGACACAGTCCTTTTTTTGGTCGTGATATCTGATGATATTTTTTTCCAACATTATGTTTTAACAATATCAATTAGCTCGTTTCACTTATCTTATCGTGCTTAGGCAGAAGTAATTGTCAATGTTTGTTTATACATTCAGTTTTTGGGCTAGTTAATATTTTGTTTAAAACATTTAGTATATTTTAATCTATTGAGTGCCATAATTGATTTGGTATGGCCAGAACTAGCTCAGGTTTGTGCAAGGGGGAACTATAAAAAAACGTTGGCAGCTGTTATAGTTTTGATGCAGCTTTCCCGTGTGAATAAAAGGTCAAACTACTAATAATATGATAAAAGATAGAGAAACTATGTGTAGTGCAGCGTACCATTTATTTTGCATGTGCTTATACCATTTATGATATGCATTGATGGTTGGTCCAAGGTACATATTATGACTTTAATAATATTAAATAATAATAATAATAATTTAATTCAATTTAGGATTTAAAAGAAAATGACATACAATACTATTTATTGTAATCCCAAAGAACTTAAAGTTAGCTCTTCCACTTTTGAAATTAAATATAAAAATAAATTAGATAATAATAATTTCAAACAAAAACTGTGAAGTGAGTTCTTTCATATTAAAAGTGATAAATGGTGCATATTCTGTATTTCTTCAAATGCTAACAACCTTATTGAGTCATGACAATTAGAACACCTCTAGTTAAATTTAGATTACTAAATGGTATGGAAAAAACCTCTAAACAAATATAGAGAATTCTAAAAAAATACCAGAGTTGAATACAAATATGTTTGAAACGTCTATTATACACTTCTTATGGAAAACAAGGAATTTTAGACTTTAAAAAAATGTTGGAGAGAAAAAAAACATTGCTGTATTGATCAAACCTCAGCCCTTGGTTTTCTCGGTAGGAATGTACAGTCAACATAAATAACCATTTAACATCGATATAGGCTACCTAATAGCATACTTATAGAGTTGTATTCCTAAACCTCCCTTTTTCAGTGTGTTTTATAATCTGTTCGAGTGCTACGCATTTTAATTACACTAATGGGGTGAGGATGAGAAATTCAGAATTTTTGAATTAAGTAGAATTTAGAGGAAATCTGTCCACATTTGCGTGGGAAGAAACTATAAAAACCATTAAGGCCACTTCGGTGTCCACGTGGTCTAACGTGCTACTCTCGCAGTATACTAGACTACTGATGATGGGGAGGTCAGGGTTCAAATCTCCATCGGGTGTATTGAGGGTGGTTTTCCAAAATGGTTTTCCACTCTCCCTCCACGCAAATGTGAATACACTTCCTCTAAATTAAACATTATGAATCCATGACCCATTAGCGTAATTAGTACAGATTAGTATTATGAGCCCTAGCGGGTAGTAAGACACGGGGAAAAACAGAAGTTTCAGAAGATACCGTAACTCAACTGTGTCAAATGCGGGAAAAGGTGTGTGAGGTTAAATAAAATAAATAAAATAAATACTAAGGTTCAATAATAGTAATAGTGTTATGTTTTTATTGCAGGTTCAGTACAAGGATTGTTAATGACTTGAGCTAAGAGTAAGGATTAGGAGGGTATATTGTAGGAAGTATACCCTCAGGTTCAGCCCAAGGATTGTTAATTACTTGAGTTAAGAGTAAGGATTAGAAATATATATTATTAGAAGTGTACTCGCATTAGCATCGAGAGTGCATAGTGAAACAACTGTGGTAAATAGCATGTGGCAAACATACCAGCACACCCGGTTGGGAATCAACCCGATACGATGTGAGCCTTAGAGGCCAGTAGTTTAGTACCAGCCGTGTGTATTAGGGTTGTATTTACACATTTTATTTATTTTCCTCACTTCCCACTAATGCGAGTGCAATTCCTATAAACTACTTATATAATTTATATCCTTAATGATAGTATATTAAACATATAACTAAAATAATATTAATACCACTTAAGTGCCAATAATGTTTCACCCATTTCGGTGATATAACGGTTGAAAACCACTCTCGCAATTGGAAGTAAATTCGAAGACGATGAATTTCGAGTTTGAATCCCGGTTGCGTGTACGGTTTTTTATTAAATAAACGGTTTCCTACAATGCCTTCATGCAAATGCGGGTACATTTGGTATAAAATGTACTTTCCTCATAGTTAACCCCTTGTTGTAATTAAATTCATATGACCCTGACCAGTTATAAGACTAAGATGAAAATAACTGTTTACTAAAAGCATTTATGCATCAAGAGCTGTATATTTACTACACAACGCGTGTCCCATATTTATTGTACCCCGAGCATACAGGCCTTTGGCGCAAGAGGTAATAAGTAATCTGGTCACGAAGGCATACACCTACCTATAACTCTCATGGTCGACAATTGTAGAGCAGGGAGGTCGTGACGCTCATCACAAAAAAATTGGTTCGAGAATCGGTGTGGTACACGAAAATAGACGTTAAGAGATTATCTTCTGAAATAGAAAGTGATGCTATTTCAAGCAACTCAACATTTCAAGATTGTGTGCGTCCAGGAGATTTTGACTGCAGTGGAATATAAAATATTGCGTGTCAACACGCATGGTGTGCGCCTGTCATATAAGCCACTGTGCATTTAAAGCGCTCAAAGTTATTTACCCTATACTCTCTTAGGGGATACATATTTAAATAAAACATTTATTAAAAATACTTCTCTCTTTGCCACTCTCTAAAGAAGGAAACACATCAGATGACCCGCAACGGTGAGCAGGTGGCCTAAGGCCTCGTCTGGTCTGTCTTCCCGGTGGTGGGAGTGTTTGGGGTTCGAGTCCCAGCAGGTTTTTTTATCGTATGGTATTACTGATCGAGAGGGATATGGCATCCAGGTTCGATCCCCTGTATGTAGACTATTAGTCTCTCAGGTGGCACAGAATGTTACCCAGGGTACACCATAGGAGATTGTCTACATGTACCAGTAATGAGATGATGTGATGATAGTGATTATGGAGGTGTGGGCCAGTGGGAGTCTTTAACATAACTTAAGATGGGGTGCTAGTGAGCGCGAATTTAGTGCGCTAATTTTGCAGTTTTTATAGCATAAACATTTTTTGGCCAAAATAAATCAAATTTTTCTTCTATAGAAACATATAGTTTAGCTTTCTGCACGTGCTAATCTCAACAGTTTTTGAATATCTGGCATGAACATGGTGGCATTTGGTGACAAACTTTTTAAATTAAGAGAAAAAGTTGTCATTAAATTCCAGGACACATCTGACAGATATTCAAGGACTGTTGAGATTAGCACGTGCAGAAAACTAAACTCTATGTTTCTATAGAAGAAAAATTTGATTTATTTTGTTCAAAAAATGTTTATGCTATAAAAACTTCAAAAATACTTCCCTAAACTCACGCTCACTAGCACCCCATCTTAAGCGTAAATTACCAACCCCTGGGGACCATTGGGATAAATTCCCGTTATAGGAAGAATACCCACGGTACCAGCGGGGATCGAACACAGGGCCCTTATGTTTGTAGTCAGGTGCATTGACCATTATACCACGGGGCCGGATCCAGTAGGGATATACTGAGGTGGTAAGGGTCTCTAAATGGTTTTTATACTCTCCCTCAGCGAAAATGATGTCACATTTTCTCATCTTTACCCTATTAGTGAGATTATGTGGAGAACCTTTATTGGAAGTAAGACGCGATGAACAAAAAAAAAATTAAAATATTCTATCGAATGTCAAATAATTAGCACCGCGTCTTACTACCCGTTTGGGTTATACGCTTAAGTACTAATTACGCTAATGGATTAGGAATTGGGAAGGTTGAATTTAGAGGAAGTGAACTCGAATTTGCGTGGAGGGGGAGTGGAAAACGATTTAGGAATTTACACCCCCAGTTTACCCGACCTAGATTCGAACCTCGATCTCCTCGTCCTCAGCGGTCGAGTTCAACACGACCAGCGCGTTAGCCAACTACGCCACCGAGGCGGGTTATCGAATGTCAAATAACCTTAAAATGTGTTACCATTACCGATAAAATAACCAGTACAATTGCAGAACCTTGATTACTAGCTAGATAGGATAGAGGGTTGCGGGGAGTTATTTTGATGATATCTTGGCAGTTGTTTCTGGTAAGTGGCGTGACGTGATATATTGTCAGGGTAGGCCCAACATGATAAACCTCCACTTGTGATATGTTTGTTCTGGCCCCTTTGGTTCCCCATTTGACAAATCATGCATAATTTTTGCTCTAAAAAAACTTCACATGGAAAATTTATTCTCGTTTATACCTGATCAATAAGAGTTCAACTGATTGATGAGAATAATTTACAGGACAATTTAAACTAATCAGTGGCGGCTCGTGTATAGAGCACATATGCACGCGAACACACAATCATTTTTGTTACAATTATATAATATTCTAGTTATAAAATATTAATTGGTCTATATAAATATATGTGATATTTTGTTACTCTAAACAATCACGTTCTTCTATTGTGATTAGCTCATTTCTGGTGTAATATTGGCAACATTATTTTGATTAGTAATTTGGGAGGGAAGTTTTAAAAATATATACAGGGTGTCCCACGGAAAAGTAGTCCACCTCCTATATCCAGCAGGCACCTCACTCTGAATTGGAGGAGGTCAAGCCCCTTAAACCCATATTGTGACATGAAGAATGAACAAGTGAACTGCTTGTCTAAAGCACAAGGGGGGGGAAGGGATTGACCTCCTCCAATTCAGAGTGAGGTGCCTGCTGGATTTAGGAGGCGAGCTACTTTTCCGTGGGCCACCCTGTATAAATATAATTTGTTTAAACCTTGTGTCTTTATATTTAGAATAGAATATATTTTGTTTGTATTATACAATAATTGATTATTAGATGTGGTGAGTGTGTAAATATACAAAAATCTTAGTTTTTTGTTTGGTAATTTTTATTTAAAGATGAAACATATTATAAATATTGCTAAGTTAACTCATTAGAATAATATACAAATTAAAATACACACTTTAGTTGTCAACTAACAGTTGGCTATGTTAAGTGGACCCAAACAGTTATTTTTTTGTGTTCATATGTACTGTACGTATATATGAAGACTTGTATGGGGTCTGTTGATAAATTAAACTTTATGGGGGCCTATATATCTATTTTAAATATAGTTGAAACTCTCGTGACCTAATCAAGATAATATACACTGTGTATTTACAGATAATTACTTACTCTATGGCATTTGGAACATGAAAGTTCATTGCCGCACTTACAAAAGTAAGTCCCTGTCTTGATATAGTTCTTGAGCTAGTTATATTCAGTCACCTGGTTACACCCTATCTCTATCTTAAGCTAGTTCTATCCAGTCCACCTGATTACACCCTATCCCTATCTTGAGCTAGTTCTATTCATTCCACCTGGTGACACCCTATCCCTATCTTGAGATAGTTCTATCCAGTTCATCTCATTACACCCTATCCCTATCTTGAGCTAGTTCTATCCAGTCCACCTGATTACACCATTTCCCTATCTTAAGATAGTTATAATCAGCCCACCTCATATTCTATCTCTTTCAGGTATGTTCTAATGTTATCCTCCTATCTATGTCTAAGTCTCCCAATGGTCACTTCCCATTGGGTTTGCCAGTCAATACACTGAACAAGGTTCTAGATTCTCCCATTCACACTGCATGTCCTGCCCACCGTAATCTACGAGATTTTATTATCCTAACAATGTATTGTGATGAGTACAAGGTATGCAGCTCAACATTATGTAACCTCCTCTATTCCTTAGTAGCCTCAGCCCTTTTTGAACCAAATAAATTCCTAAGCACCTTGTTCTCGTACACCCTGAATTGGTTTTTTTTTGTCGTGTAAGGTAAGAGACCACATCTCACACTCATAGAGAACAACCAGTTGAATTATTGCTTTGTATATTCTCAGTTTTACATTCCTTAACAATAGGCGTGGAGTCAACAACTAACTGACCAAGTAATAGTACACATTTCCCGACTGTATTAATTTCCTAATTTCCAATCTAATATCATTATTGCTAATTAAAATTGCTTTTATAAATTTAAACTCATTAACCCCGTCAAATGATATTTAGTTCGCCGTAGTCTTTAAATTATCATCTCCAATCTGTGTTCTCTGTTAGGTCATGTACTTAGTCTTTTCAACGTTCCCTTTTAAACCTATTTCCTTACTAGCCTCTAATAAAATTTCTGTATTTCTTGAAACAGCTCCCTTACTATTGACTAAAAAAAAAAAATCTAAATCATCTATCTAATCCGTTGTTGATCTATTTCGTCAAAATCCACACTATTGATCCCCAACTATTTCTTCTGCATTTGGCGTCAACCTCATTAAAATTATGTTGGATATCATTTTATAGTATGTTGGTCATAGTGACATATCTATATAATTATTACATTCTGTTTTATTTCCTTTTTCGAATATGGGTATTTTAATACCTTCCTTCAATTCTTGTGGTAATTCATCATGGCTCCATATGGAACATAGCCGTTTATGAATTTATATTACAAACGATTCACCACTTCCCTTTATTAACTCTGCTGGAACTGAAGTTATACTTGGATATTCATGGTTCTTTACCTTCCTAGCAGCTTTTAAATTTTGTCGTCTGCTTGCTAGCGAGGGGACAGATTTAGCGGTTTCTTTCAATGTTCTTGTGTAAAAACGTGTGTCTGGTGAATAAAAGTTTTTTTAAAAAAAATAGCGAAGTGTTATACCCCACTTGACTGAAGACACGTTTACATTAAAGCACATACAATTCAATTTTAAAGGTAATATTGTACACATAAGAATAAAACATTTAATGTTTTAAAATATGTAGCTAACACCAATGTTGTTTACATTCTGCCAAGACTACAATATTTTTAAAATTGGTGATTAGCTTATATAATGGTTTCAAAAACAATATTATATTTAAAGTTTGATAGCTAAATTGAAAAAAGGGTAGCTTCAAACTTAATTACATTAGTTTGAATGACAAACCTTGTGGAGTAGTTTTACATTAAAATTATCATGTAGGTTATAGGCTTTTATGAAGTATTACGCAATGTATTTAAATTTGGCTCTTAGCTTGTATAGCCTATTGATTTCAGAAGCCATATTATATTTAACGTTCGATAACTATAATGAAATAAGGTCGTTAAAAACCTGATTATTTTTGTTTGAATGACAAAGTTTGTGTATAAGTCCTACGTTCAAACGATCATTTAGCTTATAGGCTTGTAGGAAGTATTACTATTTCAGCCTAAATCGAATTATTTAAAGAAACAAGTCGTGAGTGTTGAAATTAGTTATGCTCTTCAAACCTTTTATTAAACCATTTATTTCATTTAACTAATCATACATTGATATATCTCATATATTCACCAAAATTAGCAAACAATACCCATTAAAATGCCACATTGCCTTTTGTGAGTGTAAGAGAGAAAGAGATACCCGAAAGTTTTTTCTCTCATACACAATGGTGTGCGGATGACAGCTCGAAAATTTTAGCCGCAGATTTTCATCCAGTTATATTATAGAGATCAATGTCTGGGATTAGTGGTTCAGCAGTATGTGTTTCAATACCCTCGCCCGATTTAGATCTTTCATCAACGTTCAAATATTTCTGAAATGTTCGTTAGATCAATTCAAAACCTCGCTCGCATCTGGCATCAGGTTACCGTTCATATCTTTCACTAAAATGGCGATAACGCACAGACAAGGAAATAAAACAGCGCTTTCAAGTGAGAGTTCTTTAAAACAACTCACTTTCAAAATGTTCCTCATGAGAAAGACAAGCTAAGAGATAAGTTGCTGTCTCTCCGAGTACAATAGTTCAGGTAGCGGTAATCCCTTTCCCCACCTCACCCTCCCATACATTGAACAAAACTTTTCAAACAACTGAGAAGGTTGGAACCCAGATATACAATACCAGTTATTCTACAGTGTTTAAACTTAAGCGACACGCAGTCTTGGAAATGAATTTGTAAATGAATTATTAGATATTTCGTGACCAGTTTCTACGGTCACAATTCTTTAGAATGCACTTTTTCACTAGACTGTACTTCAAATAACTGGGATATTGGTGTTCGAATCTCAATCGTGTGTACTGAGGGTGGTTTTCCCTAAACTCTTTCCCCCTTACCCTCCACGTAAATACGGCTGCATTTCCTCTAAATTATACCTACCCTCTCCCTTCCTTGTTAGTACAACTATGTGGCAGTCCCTAACGATTATACCTGCCTCGTCTCTTCATCATTAGTACAACTATGTGGCCATCCCTAACGATTATACCTGCCTCGTCTCTTCATCATTAGTACAACTATGTGACCATCCCTAACGATTATACCTGCCTCGTCTCTTCATCATTAGTACAACTCGTCCATTTAAGCTGTCGTTGCGTTCTGAAATACATGCCGTCATGTCCTACAAAACATGTCAGCGGCAAAAAGTCGCGACAATATTCTAAGTATATGGCTTATAGCGGGTTCATTTATACAATCGCGCCGTTTGTCCGTAGTCCTGTGTCTAGACATCAATGCTGCCAACCGCTCCCTATTGAGAGGGCTCCCTAGTAGAGGGAATCTGTAGTAGTTGAGCGCAAGCCAAAACTAGTAACATTTGAGCAAATGGACTGCTGTACAAGGAATAGGATAAATAAATGTTACTTTCCCTGGCATGGTTTGTAGTCAGTGAACCCACCAAGTACGTAAAGAGGTTAGTTAGGGTTTCCTCGCCACGAATTCCTACGATCTAAAAATGTAATTATAGTTATAATTGTATATACAGTATATTTGGGGTTATTTTTAAAATTTGGAAACTATCGAAAGAAAAAGGGGAAGCCATGTGCCTCTTTTTGAAGCATACTTAACCTAAGCAGACCTAATCTGGTTTAGCTTAGCCTAAATTAACCTAAAAAAAAGGTCCCAATGAATTAAAAACATTAAAATGAAAAAAAAAACTAGTTATTTCTCGAATCCCAATCCATGCGTTCAAATGCTTCAAAGCCAGTAGAGAAGATTAGTCAAGCTAATAATTTCCTCATCTACAAATATTCCGTAGTTTTTGGGACGAGAGCATCACATCTTATTTTACGTCTTTTCAACGCAATGCGGCTACACGCATAAGAGATGACGAATGGATCCATATTCCACTCTTCAAAGCTCAAAAGGCATTGGCAGCACTGATACGATAATTTTCATCCAACACCAACAACTCATTTATTTTGATGGACCACAAATTTCGCGGGGATAAAATAAATATACAAAGTACGAAGCAATTTGCCGTCGTGTGTCGCGCGACACTAAACGCGGGCATAAAAAAAAACCTAAATAAAAGGATTTTAAACGCTGCAGATAAGTTTATTATGTTAAAACACAATAACAGATAGTTATTAAGAAAACACAATAACAGGTTTAACATTAATAACAACATGTTTTTCATTTCCACTTTCTTTTTTTTCTCGACATCTCGGAGAGAAAGTATTGTGATCGTAAAAGAAATTGAACTCAAGATTTTGTTAAATTTCGACATTTCATGACCCCCTGAAACTAAAAACGTTATTTTAGCAATGCTGTCTGTCTGTCTGTCTGTACCTCGAGCTATAGCCGAAACTATTTTACTAATTGGGCTAGAACTTGATATTTAGGGTTTTAAAAGGTTCACCCACACCCAAAGAGTTTTTAGAATTAGATATTAAACCCATATTTAAGGGTAGTTTACTGAAGGGCAAAAAGAGAAACAATAGCTTTTTTCAAAATTCGCTAAAACAATTTTGATTATAATTGATATCTAGATCTGTTTATTATTTTAAACAAGATGGAAATTCTCATTTTCTCATGAAAATTACTTTGAGGGTACTTTACATATGGAATATTTTCCTATTTTTATCATTTCTCCGCAACTATTTGAGACACAAAAAACTTATCATTGTAAAGTTGTACTATTATTAAAGATAAAAATCTTTTATTGAAATACATTTTTATAAAACCAATAATTTATGAGCTATAAATAAATATGTATATTTTTTTAATTCAGGTCTTTGAAAATGAATTTGATTCGTATGCTCTTTGGTGGCCAAAGGTGTTTATCTTTTCTCTATTTTTTTGTAACAGTGTTCCTAGTTCCTAATTCCATAGAGTAAGTAACAGTGTATATTATTTCATTTATGATCTTTGTTGTAATGTTTCTATAAGTATGTATAGCCCTATTATTTAGTTTCACTAATCTTAGGAGTTTTTAGTAACGGTCTATTTTAAGATAAAAGAGGAAGAAAGTCCATACGGTGCGCCGTATCATTTACTTTTTGTTGCTGAAAGTACGGTTTAATTTGCAATAGCGTTTACATTGCCATGCTCCCTATTGTCACGTTTTGAAAAATACTTAAACAAACTCACAGATTTATTCAGCTCACTGCATGAAACCACGAACAGTTATGGAAAGGTCTAGAGTAAACAGTGCAAACGAATAAAGTAACGCGATCTGTTCAAGTTTCAACGAAGCGTGTTTACCAGGTTAGTTTACATTATCTAACAAGACTGGGCGCAAAAAGGGTTTGAGCGTTAAACTGGGAAGCTTCAAGAGACAAGAGCGGCAGATGTGACTAACATTGGGTCTTTTGGATTACGGACTTTTAAAATTGAGTTAAAAACGAAGCTTCACAAATCTAGTGTTTTCAATGTTTAAACATGAAACTGTAAGCCCTTATCTTATTCGCCACTTGAACAACCTTTTAGAGATTATAAAAAATGAAACTGTAAGCCCTTATCTTATCCGCCGCTTGAACAACCTTCAAGAGATTATAAAACATGATTGAAAGGTAGTCAAAAGTGACCATAGTTAAATATAATGAGCTTTCTTCTGTTTAAATTGACACCGAATGTCAAAAGTGAGAGCAGCAGAGATAATCCAGAAGAGTATCAATGCATAGGAACCCGCTTCGGTGGCCGCATGATGATGGTCTAGACTAGACTATCCATGACGATAGAGAGATCGTGGTTCAATCCCGGTCGGATGTACTAAGGGTGGTTTTTTAATAAATGGTTTCCCACTCTTTCTTCACGCAAAATCGAGTACCTTTCCTCTAAATTCAACCTTCCTTATCCCTAACCAAATAGGGTGATTAGTGCATAAGCGTATAGCTCGAATAGGTAGTAATACGTGGTGCTAAAAAAAATAGAAGCAGGTATAGTAAATACGTGAACTATTCTCTATATACAGGATGTTCCTAAACTCATAGCCCAAACTGCATATATAGCTTATATGAACCAAAAGTAATACAACATCCCTATACACTTACATCCGGAAAAGTATGCCAGTACCATTAAATCATGTTCAAAGTTTCAGCGTACACTGCCGGGAGAGCAGAGCTGTTCAAGCATGCGTGTACAACAGGTTGCATAGGAGCTAGGCACACGGCACTGCACATGCAATAATGGCAAACACTTTCTGGAATATAGGACCGTTAATGATGACCCTCAAAACTTATTAGCATTTTTATATGGGCTAGTGTGTTGTTTACTATCAATTGTGGTATGTGTTGCTGCCGTGCTACAATATGTTGAGGTGTATAGTGCCACGCACCTAGCTACTATGCTATCTGTTGTATATATATTTATATATATATATATATATA